>UESW01003995.1:109618-139274 GCA_900491605.1 Calamus simplicifolius | reverse complement strand
CCATTAGATAAATGCCCAGTCATTACAGTGACTCCATTCATAATGATATTCAAAGTAACATCCTTTATTGAAATTTCATAATTATTTTTGGCTAGAAGGCCTACAGAAATTACGTTCAATAAGAATGTTTGGCAAAAATGACAATCATTTAGTATAATGACATTTCTATTGAAAACTATTTCAAGAACTCCTAATGCCAGTACTGGAACTAATCTTCCATCGCCGACATTTAGGAATCTCTCATTGTCCTCAAATCTTCTGGTGACCTGTACTCCCTGCAATGAATTGCAAATGTTAAAAGGACTCCCGGTATCCAATACCCAGGTCTGATTATCATATATAGAAAAATTACAATGTGTTATCATATAAATACCTTGTTGAGCAACGTCTTGCTCCTTTTTCTTCTTTGGCCTGTTTGGATCAAGTGTGGCAATGTAAAGAGGACTGTTCCTCTTCCAGTGCCCTTGCATCTTGCAGTGAAAGCATTCAGCTTGACTTTTATCAACTTTCTTCTTCTGCATCTGACCCCTTATAGATGTCCTAGTATGTTGCACCCTTTTATTATTCTTTTTCTTCTTCCCTTTCCCAAAGGGTTTACGCCCTACCTTAGATCTTTCAACCACATTAACCAAACCCTTAGAGAGCTGGTTATCCTTCTCAAAGTTCTGTAACAACCCCAACAAACTGTGATAGTTGACTGCAGGCTTTGTCATTCGAAAATGAGTAAGGAAAGGTCGGAAGGATGGAGGCAAGGAATTCAGGATCGCATTTTTCCCAACTGCTCATGTAAGGGAAAGCCGAGCTTGCTTAGGAGTTCTATCTTCTCGATCATGTATAATACATGATCAGTGACAGGAGATCCATCTCTCATTCGAGCATTGAAAATAGCACAACTAGTCTTGTGCCTTTCAACATCGTCGTATTCATTCAACGCTTGAATGATTTCTTCTAGCTGAGCATTCTCGAACCGGCGACCGAATTTATCGTTCATTGCTGCTAACATGATACAACGCACACTAGTTCTATCATTGAGCCACTTTTGATAAGTGTCTCTCTCAGAACTTTGGGTGTTTGCATCAGGTATCTTTGGTGCAGGATTATTCAGAATATATAGAATCCTCTCATGCTCAAGGACGATCTTAAGTTTTCTGAACCAGCTATTGAAATTGAAACCATTCAATTTGTCACTATCCAATAGGGACCTTAATGATAAATTAGTGGCCATGTTCTGCATAAGGAAAAACTAAAGTTTATTAGTATATAAATTGATTCAGTCTAAAGACTTGGACTTTAGTCTAAAGATTCTTCCACTATTTTGTTCAAATTGGCAGCCTCTACATCCCAATTCGAAGAATTATTCTTAATTCTTTAGCGGGCACTAAGATCTACATAAACTACATACAGGCCCAAGTAAAGCTTGGCTAACCCATATGCATCTAAGAGTAGGTTCAAAACTAATTATTTTCCCAAACAATTCTTAGTGTTCAGTTTTGCTCCATGTACCTCTTCAGCAGGCATGAAGTGCCTCCACTGAAAGTTCTGGTTAGGTCCAACCATTAAATGATATAATCAGTATAACCTATCAATAGACAACCAAGCCCGAGTGAAGCTCGGCTCACCTGACTATTTATTTAATAGTTACGCTGACTTATCATATAATGAATGATAATTCCGATGGTTGATAAGCACCAGGCATGGAGTGCCTCCAATGATTATCAAGACATCGGACTCATTATCACCCACCTTAATGGGAGGCTATGATCTAGTTATCATATAACTATTTCATTTTAAGGACCTAATAATTTTAGAGGATTTTAATAATATGAAGATAAATTGACTAATCAAGTTCTCCCACTGAATCTATGAAATCGGTAGAATGAAACAAGATTAAGTCAGGTTAAGTGGCACCTAAATCAGTCATACTGATATCCTTACAGGCATGGGTCAACCCGAATCAGGTAAATGATCTGAATCATAAATGGTTTACCACAATGACCAGGTGAGAGAGATTGATGGGAGGGATATGCCATTAACTCGTTAAAGACGCATCAATACGAGTAGCTCCCAATTAAAAACCATTCGATCGTTGATCCTAGAGCAACTTGCCATCCCACCTTGACATCATATGGTTAACCAATTCTGATTTGACCATCTAATAGATTCATGCTCAACCACGGAGCCTAATCGACTTCCATTTGGTTTAACCAAAGAGAAGGACTTGATCAACTACAACTATTGTTTGATTTAGAGCATTCTTAACCTAATCTAATTAGATTTCAACAAATACTCTTTTAGTCCAGTTGATTTAAACCTTAGAGTCTAACCCTTTATGGACCCGATTTAGCTAACCCAAATGATTAAATATATTTCATGTTAACATGTCATATATTTCAATCAAGCATAATGTTACTACTCATAATTTCTATATTTAGATCATATCTAAATAATTATGAACTAATATTTGACATTCAAATAAAACCCTCATAAATATTTGTATGTTTTATAACATAGACATCATGCCATCATATATCATATCTATGTTTTTATACTAAACATGCAAATATTATGGTTTTATACAACATCAATATGTATCAAATATAAAATATCTTTTGAGAGTGTGTGTAATCTATGTTTTGATGCCAAAGCACAATTTAAATTTTCTTTAAACAAAGCATCAACGATAAAACAATCGCACGGCAATATGTCATAGAATACCTCATTGAATGGGTAATTCGGATTTTCAATCCACCTGTGACCATATGGCCTTGTGATAAGTTTTAGCCATAATTACATAATTAATGAGAATATTAATTTACATGCAATAAATTAGATCATTAACGAAATCATGGCTCTGATACCATTTTAAGGGAGAAATAGTCTCCGAGGCATGCATATTTTTAAAAATTGATAACTATTATCATTGCGGAAATTAAAAGATTACATATTAATCTATCTAATATGCATCAAGATCATATCTTTGCCTATATATTTAGGGTCGTTTGATCTAAAACATGCATATAAAAACATCAAGATCATATCTTGATCTTCAAGATGACTAGTCACACTATTATCTTGAAGCCTGCCTTAAGATCTAGGGATCAAATCACTTACCTTAAGAACAGTAGGTAAATCCTTATTGCTCTGCAGCCGTTCAATCGTCCGGCCTCTAGTATCGTCCACACGAAGCCCCGAATGATCAGATTTCTGGGAGTGCTAGCTCGCGAAAAAATAGCTTTGCTGATCTTGAATCCTCTCACTTGAATCTTCCTCCAAGATCCACCAGGCTTCCGCTAACACTAGAATCACCAGGATTTTCTATTCTAACATTTTAGAATTACGATCCACGACAATTTAGAATTACAATCCACGACAAATCATGTATTATTGTTCTATTTTTTGTTCTGTGTTCTCTGGTGAGGGAATGCCCTCTATTTATAGTCTAGATTGAGTCTTGACATTTAATTCTGACATTTAAGAATCCGTCGTTTGGCAAAAGTGAAGAGACGCCGAAGGCGAGGTGCTTGGTTTAATTCCGACGTTCGGAGAAAACCAAGGAGTCGCGGCGTTTGGTTTAGTTCTGTCGTTCGGAGAAAACCAAAGAGACAAGGGATAAATTCGACGTTCCGTAAATAAATATCATGCATTAAATTCTATCTCATGAGATGAGATTTTAGCCATCTCATCATATGAGATCCATATTCGAGAGGTTTGGGTTCTGATTTGAATTTATTTGACTTAACCCATATAGATCATGGTCCAAGCCCAAATCAAATTTGGCTAGTCATGAATCTATTTAAATTCAAATCAAGTCTAATTTCAAATCAATATTTGATTGACTTGTCCTTCTAATAGACTTAAACCAAATTGAATCTTATTCAATTGTACTTAACCCAATTGAGATAATTCAATCAATCAAATTGATTAATTAAATCATATACGATTCTCAATCGTTGATCAGCAAATAGATCATCCTAGGAAACTTCTATGCGTGTGACTCTCTAGGTTCGAACCTAAGCCGGTAGTATAGAAACAACTTTCTATACTAATTAATGTGCCCATCTAGCAATGGAACCCGACGTCCGGATAGGTCGAAGAGTTGCCGAGCAAACCCTGACTTTCACATGAAGTGCCTTGGCCAAGGTCTTGCTAAATTGAAACACAAGCATTTCTCCTTTTAATGGGATAGGTCAAATTCCATCTTGATCCACAACTGACTACCACAAGTACTTGACTGCACCCAGTAACCTTTCGTAGCTGGATTAAAATCCAGGTGGTCCGGCACCTAAGTACAATGAGTTGCTTGTAAGCCACTAGTTGTGATCTTCAGGTCTGAAGGATACTTATACCTATATCTTCTCGGATTAACTCTTGACAGCAGAGTATCCGGAAATGAGTCACGTTCGGTGAAATGTACTCCTACACTTTCACATGTATGTCATACCAGTGTCTCTACACTCATTGGTTAAGAGAATAACCAATAAATATGATATACAACGTTCTATAATTGATAGTACTATGGCCCTGTCATAGTATATCATTTGGTCGTGAACTCTTTTAAGGACCTTCTAAGATAAATCCTCCTTTATCGTGAGGAAGATCCTAAGGGCTTCATTACTTTCAGAAGTATTAAGAAGATGTTCTTGTAATGAATAAACTGCCAAATAACTTTTATTAATATATCAATTTATATACAATTTACATCAGCACAATCATCAAATGATTGGCTTTAGGATATAATTCCCAATAATATATGCCACACATTTAGGAGAACATATGGGGAAATGCTGCTGAAATTTCAACGTAACCGATCGATGATAATTAATAGCAGAATAACATATCACAAAAAATATTCTTGAATGGGATAGGGCCTTACCTTTTAGACATGGAGTGAAGGTGGAATTAATTTAGGACACTTGAATTGCTTGTGAAGTCTCATGATTAAACGGACCGCCTTGCGGCCCGACCCGAACTCAAGCCCTAGCATTAGCCCATGAACCTGTGCCTCGGTCCTTGCTAGCACGCCAAGGATCGTAGCCGTGGCCCGGCCTTGCAGGGTAGGGACCTTAGTTGTCTAAAAAAATTGGTTTAGTTATAAATGATTTAATGGTTGTTATTAACCTTAGTTGTGTAAAAGAAATAATTTAGTTATATTAGTAATGCTAATATAGTTTTATTTGTGGTTTCCTTTAATGGTTTACCAGAAATTGTATAAGTCGGTCAAAAATGAGCGGGGCTCGCTCGTGGATGTATGCAAGGATAAAAGATGGCTTGCTTAATCCAGATTTTCTGAATGGATTGGAAGAATTTATCGCATTTGCATGTAGCCAACCTGAATGGATGGATGGGCCTAGGATTAGGTGCCCATGCAACTTCCACAGGTGTCAGAATAAAGCCTACAGAGATGTTGAAACTGTTAAGGTGCATTTGTGTAAAAAGGGGTTTGTTCCTGATTACGATGTTTGGTACTGTCATGGTGAACCAGAGGAAATTCCAGCAGCTGTTACAAGCCAACAAGTGTCAATTCCCGTAGATGAACCATTTGTGAATTTAAACACATATGAAGAAATGGTGATGAATGCATCGGGTAATGAATTCAATCAGAATACATTTATGGAAGAACCAAATCCAGATGCAACAATTTTATGATATGTTGCGTGCTGCAAATCAAGAATTGTATCCTGGTTGTGAGGGTCATTCCCAGTTGTCTACGGCTGCTCGGTTGTTGAATATTAAGGCAGAACATCGATTATCAGAAAAGGCGTTCAATTCTGTAGCTGGGTTAATCAAGAAATTTTGCCAAATGATAATGTTGTAGCAGACAGTTTTTACTCAACGAAGAAGTTGTTGCGTGGGCTTGGGCTCCCAGTTAATAAGATCGATTGTTGCTTGAACAATTGTATGATATATTGGGGTGAAGACTCAGAGCTGAGATGGTGTAAGATTTGTGGGCAATCGAGGTACAAAAAGCGAAGGGGGAGCTAGTACAAGTAGGAGGAAAAGTGTGCCTTACAAGAGGATGCATTACTTTCCTCTTACTCCACGCCTGCAGAGATTATACAGATCTGAGGCTACAGCTGCTGATATGAGATGGCATGCCGAACATGAATCTAAAGAGGATGAAATGCGGCATCCATCAGATTCAAAAGCTTGGAAGCATTTCAATGAAAATCATCCTGATTTCGCTGAAGATATAAGGAATGTGAGATTAGGTCTTTGTACCGATGGCTTCCAACCATTTGGTCAAGCGGGGCAACAGTATTCATGTTGGCCTGTGATACTGACTGTATATAACCTTCCTCCATGGAAGTGCATGAAAGATACTGCAATGTTTTTGACAGTTTTGGTTCCAGGACCATCAAATCCAAAGGAAAAGATTGATGTCTTCTGCAACCGTTGGTGGCCGAATTGAAAATGTTGTGGGAAACAGGAGTCGTAGCCTACGACATTTCTATGAAACAGAATTTCATCATGAGAGCTGCTTTGATGTGGACAATAAGTGACTTCCCGGCATATGCAATGTTGTCTGGTTGGAGCACTGCTGGACGTCTGGCATGCCCTCATTGCATGTATGATTCGGATGCATTTACATTGCAGAAGAGTGGTAAGCAGTCATGGTTTGATAATCATAGGAAGTTCTTGCCCCCAAATCATCCTTACAGGCGTAACTTGATCGCCTTCCGGAAGAACAAAGCAGTCACAAAATTGCCGAACCGGTTAGGTCCGGCACGGATATATTTGATACTATAGAGCATTTGGGGTTGAGGTATGCTTGGGAACCAGATGCAGATAGAATAAATGGCCGTATATGTAAAGAACATAACTGGAAGAAGCGAGTATATTTTGGGATTTGCCTTATTGGAGCACAAATCTCATCCGGCACAACTTGGATGTTATGCATATCGAGAAAAATTTCTTTGATAACATATTTAACACGGTGCTAAACATCCCGGGAAAAACCAAAGACACTGCAAAGTCAAGAGAAGAACTTAATCAGTATTGCAGAAGAGGTGATTTGAGAAGGAGTGCCGACGGGACCTATCCTAAAGCCTGTTACACTCTTGACAGAAATTCACGAGAAGTTTTATGTAACTGGCTTAGAGGGTTAAAATTTCCAGATGGTTATGCCTCAAATATCGGTAGGTGTGTGGACATGCATAAGCTCAAGTTGTTCGGCATGAAGAGTCACGACTGCCATGTTTTCATGCAACGGTTATTGCCTATAGCTTTTCGTGAGTTGCTTCGCAACATGTCTGGAAGGCATTGACGGAGCTCAGCTTGTTCTTCAAGGAGTTATCTGCCGCAGTCATTACTTCTGCATCCATGGCAAGGCTTGAGGAGGAAATTCCAATTATTTTATGCAAGCTGGAGCGAATATTTCCTCCCAGTTTTTTTGACTCAATGGAGCATTTACCGGTTCACTTGCCATACGAAGCGAGCATAGCTGGTCCCGTGCAGTATCGCTGGATGTATCCTTTCGAGAGGTAAATATATACATCATTAAGACATGTTGACATTTCAAATATTATTTCATTGCGAGAAAATTGGTTAATTTTTTGTTCAACTTTACATATAGGTATCTTAAGAAGTTAAAAAATAATGTGCGTAATAAGGCAAGGGTTGAAGGTTCTATATGCAATGCACACTTGGTCGAAGAAGTTTCAGCTTTTGCCTCGCATTACTTTGAGGGTCACGTCCACACGAGGAGCCGAAATCTTGGTCGTAACGATGACGTATGTGTGGACGAAGGAGAACCTAATGACGGTAGAATATCAATTTTTAAAGGTATCGGCCGTTCATTTGGGGGGCAGAAGTCAAGAAATCTTAGCGATATGGAGTATAATGCAGCACATTATTACATCCTAATGAACTGTAGAGAAGTCGATCCATATATTGAGTAAGTGTATACTTCAATGCTTAATTGGAACTTCTAATTTAAATTACAATATACCATAATATTTAATTGCTAACATAGTTTTAATCCTTATCATCCCATAAGGATGTATTGTGATAGACAACGACAGATGAATCCCGACATCAGTCAAGTTGCAATTGGGCAGAAGTTAGAAACGGAGTTCGCTTACTGGTTTTATGAATTTGTGAGTAGTATCACTCAATCAATTTCAATAATGGCTTTTATTTTTTGAATTGGTTGTAAATAGCTTATTAATTTATTAGGTAAACGGTCCATGGTTCACAACCGACAATATTTTCATTAAATGTCCATCGCAATGGTCCACAACCTCAACTTTATTTTATAAGTGTTAAATTTTTACATAGTCAATCATTAATCGTAATTTAATTGCATGAATCTTTAGTATTTTCAGTATGACGGGCAGAGGTAGATCTACCGACGACATACGGAGTGAGCAGGGACGTAGCCCTGCTGCATCAGATCACATGAGCTTTGGAGATGGAGAGTTCGGATCTCCCACATCGCACAGCCTTCGATCTCTCCAGCAGTCGGCGGTGATCCTGCATTGGTATTACCATCCAGCCGATCGGCACATACCTCCGAGAGTTCTTCCACCATCGGCCGCACCGTACTTCGACTTGGATGCTCATGGGCTGTAAGTATATACTAATTAAAAATATATGTTTATGTTTTTAAGTCAATTACTTATAAACATGCATTTTTTAATAGATTTATTGAGCAGCATCATGTATCCAGCCACATCAGCGCCGTATTTCAGAGGTGTGCAGATCCCAGTGGCTACGATTGGCGCCACGTATCTGCAGCCACGAGGGAGTTTTATTTTTCTGAGTTTCAGGTAAACTTATTAAATACAATTTATCACTGATATAAAATTTTTTAATCTTAATAAATTCTGAAACTAACTGTTTATTTTAATGCAAAAAAGTTTACGTGGGACCCTGCCAGCCATGATGCCATTAGGCAGCATGGGAGGCTCTTACGGGACGCCGATACTCCGACATGCTTCATCGTTGGAGGTCATCGGGTCAGCATCCTGCGCATGTGCCAGAGGGTATTTGGCACGAGTGGCAGCAGGCCTGGCAGTCCGATGGCTGGCGCAGGAGGTCCGCATCAGCCAGCACGAACCGCCGATCCGAGAAGGGCGGTCCTGGCACGGGTCTCTCCCGCCATACTTCGGGCTCCATTTCGATTCAGGAGCACAGACGCGTATGGTAAGAAAACATAAATAATTTAATTACTAATTTAGTTATTTACAAATATTTATATTAATATCAATTTTTTTATTGTTATAGTCTGAGCAGGAGGGCGGAGATCCTGGTGAGTTTCGTCTATTCAGGGCGACACACACCAGGAGGGACGGTTCCTGGGTCGATACGCGATCACGGAGGTTGCGGTAAGAAATTAGCTTATGTAGTATCTATTTAATTTCTAAAATTTTATTTAGAGAAATTTATTAACTCATTTATTGTTGATTTTATAATTCAAAGACACGAGTCGAGGAGCTTCGCTCCCAGGCATCGCAGGTCGACTCCACTGATGGGGAGACGCCCGTCGAACTCTCAGCAGAGGAGAGTCGACGTGTATTTTTGGAGGCTGTTGGTGCCCAGCTGCGAGACCGCAGGGTCTATGGTCTGGGCACTAGAGCTTCTGCATATTTTCCCCATCAGGCCTCCAGCTCGCGATTTCTGGTGATATTCCTGCCGAGCGTTTAGACGACATTCGGAGATCTATTACGGAGGAGGTTCGGCAGGACGTTCGTTAGGAGGTTCGGCAAGAGTTCGAGCACGAGTTCGAGCAGCGTATGCGAGGCCATCAGCAGGAGCTTGCAGACGTGCGAGATCAGATGTGTCAGCTATAGGATATGGTTAGCCGCATGTCGTCGGGTTTCCAGCCTCCATGTGATCGCATGGATTCTCGATGTATTTTTTTTTACTTTTTATATTTGTACATGAAAACTTCAAAATTTTAATATATTAATTATTTTTAAAATTGAATGATTATTGTTTGGATCAATTAGAGTGAAGAATGTTTCGATCAATATTTAAATGTAACGAAATTGTATTAACCATTTTAATTTTTAATATTTTATTTTTAAAAAAAATTAATTAGCGATGCATTAGCGACTGAAATTACATCGCTAATATTTTAAAATATTATTATTAAATATTGCGACGCAATGACCTGGCATCGTAATATTTTTAAAAAATTTAATTAGCGATGCATTAGCGACTGAAATTACATCGCTAATATATCTAAAATATATTATTATTAAATATTACGACGCAACTAAATGCGTCGCAATATTTAATAATAATAATTTAGAAATATTAGCGATGCAATTTAAGTCGCTAATACATCGCTAATTAATTTTTTAAAAAAATAAATTAATTAATTAGCAACTCAATTGCGACGAGGTTTTTCGTCGTAAATATTTTTAAAAAATTATTTTAAAATTAGCGACGCATGTATGTTGTGTCGCAATATTGCGACACATTTAATTGCATCGTAATATTACGATGCATTTATTGCATCGCAGAGCTGTTAAGCGACGCAATTGCGACAAATTGAGATTGCGACGACATTCGTAGCGATGCTGCAATTGCGTCGCTAATGCGTTGCTATAGGGTGTTTAGCGATGCATTAGCGACGCATTTGGGCATCGCTATATTTATATTTTCTTGTAGTATTTATGTATCTTTTCAGTTCATAAAATAATTCTTAATTACATTCACACCATATATCTTGAATTTAACAAACGTTAATTATATCTTAGGCACATATCCTTTGTATTAAGAGCACATAAATTATTGATTTTAAATTCAACAAGAAGTGCTAATTGCATTCAAACATGTAGAAAACAACATTTTACAATCAAAATAAATACCAGAATATGGCATAAATATTAATAAATAAATAACAATAATAACTAAATTGATCATAAAGCATAAAATTAAATAAATATAGTAGCAATTATTGTTATAATCAATGAGTTCAAATTTGGTTGGACTGTAATCCAAAATGGACTCTTATCCAAATATGGGTTCAGACTAGAATGAGGCCCATAATTACCTTGGCCTCATGGTAAACTTTTTGTGCACCATGCATGGTGCAGAAAGTGTGCACCGCATGCGGTAATTGGACAATGAGTGCATATGCTAAGAATATTTTTATTTTTTTAGTGCCATATGTGTAAATCAATCATCACATATTGTGTACCTTTTTTAGTATCTCGTGCAGTGCATAAAGAATTTTTTTGATCTCATAAATAAAACCCAATAAACCTTTTAAGCCTTCGGCCCATAAAAGCTTTTAACCAAAATTGATCCAAAATTAGACATGGCCCATCATTCCTTTGCCCATAACGGGTGTCTGTGTGCACCGTTTAGGGACGATTTGGATTGGGGTGAATGAAGAGAAGGGAAAGGAAACGAAGGGTAAAGATTATATGTTATTTTATTTGAAAGAAAGGTAAAAGAAAGAGGAGGAAAGTAATGAGAGTAATTTGTTCCTTCTGTAACGAGAGTAAATTTGTTAACCCCAAATCGGGGATAAATTGAAGAAGAAAAAAATGTTTAAATTATATTTTTTTAGAAGATCAAAATATTCCTTCATTTTTCACTCTTCATCTTTTTATTCTCAATTTATTTTCTATTCTAGAGGGATATAATTGTCATATAACTATTTCCCTTCTTTTCTTTCTTTTTCTATCCAAACAACATAATTGATATTACCTTTCTTTTCCCTTCCATTCATTTCAAAAAATTATATTTAAACATTTCAAAATATATTTTTATATATTTTCTTTTTTATATAATTATGTTTAAACATTTCAAAAAATATAATATAAAAATTACTATATTTTATAAAAGAAAATCCGTATTCAAGATTTGAAAAAAAAATTAAGATTTCAATAGTTGTATTTAAAATAATTTCTAAATATAATTATAAAAAAATTCTTATATAATCAATTAACAACCGGTACCAGATATATTCGTCAAAATAAGACATGAAATATAATACTTTAATAGAGAAACTTAAGCTCTAATTCATCTGAACACTTAGGCCTATTTGATCCTATTTATTAAAAATTTAATATTTTTTTATAGTGTAAATAATATATATATATATATATATATATATATATATATATATATATATATATATATATATATATATTGAAAAGGCTTTTCTTTCCTCCTACTTTTTTTTTCTTTAATTTTTTTTCCTTTCTACTTTTCTCTCCATTCAAATAAGGTAAACGTCAATTTTTTTTTTTTTCTCCCTAATTTTCTCTCTATGGCCAAGTCTTCTTACTCGTTTCTTGAAAAATTAAAGGGAAAAGAGAGCATGAATTAAAGAGATCGGAAAGGAATCGCAAGAAAAAAATAGAGAGAACTTTCTTCTGCTTCCTTGGATTCAATCAGGTAAGATCCAAAGCTTGTTTTGTTTTTCCTCTCCTTAGATTTTTGAACACAAGGGTCTTCAGTTCGCGTGATCTTAAAGCGATTACAAGGTTTTTCTAATGGGATCTTAGGTCTCTGGTTTTAGGGGAAGAGCAAAATGGTGACCAAGTTTCTTCGCTGATGCCTTCTCCCACTCCAGCAACGAAACTCGTCCGACAATCCTTCCTTATCCTTCATTCTAGTCTTTCTCTAGGAGCCATGGTCCCGAGATGGTGACCGATAATTATCAGAAATAGGGAAGAAACCTGATCTATATGCTCTATTTTCTGAGTCTATTCATGGCTAATAGCGGCCATGTTCAGTGGCCTTCAAGGATCAATCCTCCACCGGAGAAGAACTCCGGCAAAAATGGCGTTAGGATAGCTTGGGTCAACTGGGATTCTTGCTGGTTGTCCGTCCCTTAGTCGCATGGATTTCACCATCTAAGGGCTCTGCCCTGTTTCATGGGAAGTTTTCCGATACCACTTCCATTTTGAGTCGTTGGCCAAGGGCCAGCACTTCACTGAAACAAGACCCGGCCATGGCGGGGATCGGGAGGTTATAGATGAAGGAGATTTGCCTTGGCCACCCTGAAATCATTGATCAATTAGCAGGTTGAGTTCTTAAAGAACTCTTCTTTCTCAAGGATCTAATGGTGATGATTTGGGGATCGGCTGATGGAAGGGTTTTCATTGGATCGTAGCTATTGGTATCTTAAGTTAGGCAGCCCTTGTGACCTAAACCCACTCTCAAAAGGGTTTGTGATGGATCTAGGTGCTAGTTTAGTTTTAAATTAACTATTTAAGAAATTAGAAATTGTTTAACTATAAAAATTAAAATCAAAATTTTAAAAATTTGTAATATAGGTTAATAGCAATTCTGAGTAGGTTAATTTATATATATATATATAATTTAATTATAATGCCTATTCAAAAAATTATAAATTACTAATTAAATATTACTATTTTATCTTCTTATATGCAATTAATTAAAATATTATTATTTTAATATCTCTTGTTACGCAGTTTTTTTTTTTTTTTTTTTTGCATTGCATAACTATTTATTGCAAAATAATGGTTCAAGTGAGTAGTTCATAAATGTTAAAATTATTTTTATTATGGAAACATTGTTATATGTCAAGCTTTGAAAAATAAATTTCATATTTTTTAAAATGAAATTTACTTGATTACATAAATAAGTAAATATTAAAGAATGCAAAATTATTAATGATAAAAATATGAAGAAAAATATGTAACTCTCAATTCACTACGTAATGACAAATGACAGATAACAGATACTAGATATTGGGATCAATATTCAAAAAGAATATATACAAAGATCCAACTAGGCATGACCACTGGGCCGTGCCGTGCCAGGCATGGCCCAGGCCCATCGTGCCAGGAAAATTACCGTGCCATGCCTGGCACGGTCCATTAACAAATGGGCCGTGCCAGGCACGGCCCGCTAAAAAAAATTCAAATTCGGCACGGCCCGTGACCCATCAAGAAATGGGCCACGGGCCGTGCCTGGAACGGCCCAGCAGGCCGTTGCTGGGCCGTGCCATGGCACGGCCCACAAAACGGCCCAGAAGGGCCGTTTGGCACGGTCCTGCTGGGCCGTTTTGGCACGGCCCTATTGGGCCTGCCAGAACGGCCTTGCTGGGCCATTTTATAGGCCGTGCCAAGGGTCGTGCCATGGCACGGCTGGTGCCAGGAGCACACTATGCACCTAGGCGCCAGCTGATCGAAGCCATGATCTTGATCGGCGATGATGGATCCGACGATTGCGATCGATCTGATCGGCGATGATCCGACGATTGCGATCGATCCAAGCTATGATCCCGATCGACGATGATCGATTAGATCGTTGCGATCAATCCGATCGGAGACGATCCGACGGTTGCGATCGATCCAAGCCATGATCCCGATCGGGGATGATCGATCCAATGGTTGCAATCCATCCAATCGGAGACGATCCGACGGTTGCGATCGATCCAAGCCATAATCCCGATCGGCGATGATCAATCCAACAGTTGCGATCCATCTGATCGGAGACGATCTGATGGTTGCGATCGATACAAGCCATGATCCCGATCGACAATGATCGATCGGACTGTTGCAATCAATCCGATCGGAGACGATCCGATGTCTGCGATCGATCCAAGCCATGATCATGATCGGCGATGATCAATCCGACGGTTGCGATCCATCTGATCGGAGATGATCTGATGTCTGCGATCGATCCAAGCCATGATCTCGATCGGCGATGATCAATCCGACGGTTGCGATCCATCCGATCGAAGATGATTCGACGTCTGGATCAATCCAAGCCATGATCCAGGTCGGCGATGATCAATCCGATCGGAGACGATCTGACGGTTGCGATCGATCCAAGCCATGATCTCAATCGGTGATGATCAATCCAACAGTTGCGATCCATCCGATCGGAGACGATCCGATCGTTGTGACCGATCCAAGCCATGATCCCGATCGACAATGATCGATCGGACTATTGCGATCCATCTTATCGAAGATGATCCAACGTCTGCGATCGACTAAGCCATGATCCCAATCAGGGATGATCGATCCGACGGTTGCGATCGATCCGATCGGAGACGATCCGACAGTTGCGATCAATCCATGCCATGATCCTGATCGGCGATGATCGATCCGATGGTTGCGATCCATTCGATCGGCGACGATCCGACGGTTGCGATCGATCCAAGCCATAATCCCGATCGGCGATGATCGATCTGATCAGAGACGATCCGACGGTTGCGATCGATCCATGCCATGATCCTGATCTGCTATTATCGATCGAACGGTTGCGATCTATCCAATCGGAGACGATTCGACGATTGCAATCGATCCAAACTATGATCCCGATCAGCGATGATCGATCGGACCATTATGATCAATCCGATCGGAGACGATCCGACGTCTTCGATCGATCCAAGCCATGATCCCGATCGGCAATGATCAATCCGACGGTTGTGATCGATCCAAGCCATGATCCCGATCGGCGATGATCGATCCGACGGTTGCGATCAATGCAAGCCATGATCCCAATTGGTGATGATCGATCGAACCGTTGCGATCGATCCGATCGAAGATGATCCGACGGTTGCGATCATTCGAGCCATGATCCCGATCGGGGATGATCAATCCAACGGTTGCGATCTATCCCATCGAAGACGATCCGACAGTTGCGATCGATCCAAGCCATGATCCCGATCGGCGATGATCGATCCGAGGGTTGCGATCCATCCGATCGGCGATGATCCGATGGTTGTGATCTTTCTATTTTTTTCTTCTTACTTATTGTATTATGTTCTAGAGGTCAGGCCTAGCTCCCTTCCCTTCTGTACCATTTTAATTTTAAATTAATAAACTGGTAGGGGTCTGTGCCAAACCCCCCACCATTATGGTGGCTTTATATTAATAAAATTTCTGTATTCCTAATAATTATTTAATTTATCAAAATATATATATATTTTATAAATTTTTTTATTTGAGCTGTTCATGGGCCAGGCCCCAGGTGGGTCGTGCCTGGCACGGCCCAGGCCCACCTGAGCCGTGCCAGGCACGACCCAGGTGGGCCGTGCCGGCACGGTACGATGGGCCAGCCCAGGCCCGTCATGGGCCGTGCCGTGCTGGACCAACAGAAAAAATTTTCTGAGCCCGGCACGGCCCGGTACTGTAGCAGTGCCGGGCCGTGCCGTGCCATGGGCAGCACGGCCCAGTGCCCACCTCTAGATCCAACCTTCATCTATAAATGTAGCCATAGTTAGTGATTGTTGCGTATTACTAATATGATGATATGAAAATTATTGATTCCTCATGGTTTAAAAAATTTTGAATATAATGATATGAATATTATTACATGAAAAATTTTACGTGCTAGCTTAAAGATACTTCAAAATTTGTAAGTATTAATATATCAGTAACATATGAAATTTATAAACCGTAAGTTATTAGTTTTTAATTAATGATATATATTGTTTCATAAAAGTCTTATAAATCTTCGTTTAATTGATCTACTAGTTTATAATTAATAATGCTATTTGCTAAGTGTGCGCTAATAAAATTATCTTATTATTTTTTAAGTATAGAGAAATAAAATGGAGACTTGTATAGAAGCAAACATACATCGGCCAGATCTTTTTTTTTTGGTAATCTTATTAGTTTTTTTTTGAGCCATGATGTTAGTCTTAAATGCTTGTTGATTTCAGTGATATTATAGCATGTGAAATGAACATTTGTTATTAGTGGATTGATTTATTGTATAAAAGTTCAGTTTATTTAAAATGAATAATGATACGTTGTAATAGATGTAAAATGAATGATAATATTATGTGATAGATGCTTGAATGTGCTGGATTGTCACAATCTGGTACCCCACCAGAGTCTAGGGCATGGCACTGTGGAACTTTTATTAGAAATAAGCAAGTGAGAATGATCGTTTAAAAGAGGATTTGGAGCAGACTCGGACCAATTTAACAACAATGCCCTACAAATTTTAAGTGAGATGGTTCATCTCACTTGAAATGCAAAAATGCACCAGCATCTTTTACCATTTGAGCAAGGGAAGAGGAATTTGATTCCCATTGGTAGCTCCTCCTCATTTTTTTTTTTTTTTTTTTGAAGGACAAAAACAACTTAGTAGGAACGAAACTAAGAAATCATAAATCAAGGATATGGGCTCGAAGCCTGTCTCGGTTAACAGTTAGCCTCCTAATATCCTATAATAGCGCCACAACAGAGCCAAATGTGCAGGACACCACCGAGCAGATTCAAACATTAAATTGCTTTATGCCCGAATGGGGTTTCAGGCCAGGTCCAAATTCTACCGTGCAGCTATTTATCCCAGGCTAATATGGCTGAGGCCTACCCAACGATTTAAGATAACTAAAAATGCAAAGAGCAACACACGGTAATTGGAAAGACGATGACGATTGTGCAGCTTCAAAGTTTAGGAGACGCAGTAGAATAGCGCACTACACTCAAAGTTTAGGTAATTCCTCAAAAAATACTCACGCGGGAAACAAAGATGAACTTAAAACAATAGCAAATGGGGTTTGCAGAAAGGTCTAGCCCAGAATGACGCAAGGCACGTTTCCAAGTTTTTTTTTAAGATCCTGGTATTTTTATCAGACCTTTACAGCAGAATTTTTTTTTTTTTGAAGAATTACAACCTCAAGAACCAAAGTTACCACAACCTGTTAAATACAAATTCCCATAGGTTTTCTGAAGATCCTGATATTTTTATCAGACCTTTAGAGCAGACGAAAATTTTGAAAAGCAATAACCACAAAAATCAATATTAACTGCATCATAAGAACTAAGAAAAAGATTACATCAAGTTAATTTCAAATTAACATGAAAGGGCAAATCTTGCTGGGCTGAGGACGTTTTCAGCTTTCTTAGGATCCTGGTGTTTTTATTAGACCTTAACAGCATAAGAAAATTTTGAAGAATCACACCCACGATAATCAATATTAATTGCATCATAACTAAGGAGGTTTACAACCAACCAATTACAAATTCCTTTGAAATGCCACATCTTGGCCGGGATTGGGATGTTTTCAGGGTTTCTTAAGATATTGGTATTTTTATCAAACCTTTACAGCAGAATTTTTTTTTTGCAGAATTACGAACCCAAGAATCAATATTAATTGCATCATAGAAAATAAGAAGAGGATTACAGCTGGTTAATTACGAATTCACCTGAAAGGCCATACCCCGTCTGGGCAGCGCACGTTTTGAGGTTTACTTAAGACCTTGCTATTTTTATCAGACCTTCTCAGCATAAGAAAATTTTGAAGAATTACAACCACAAGAATCAATATTAATTGCATCATGACTAGGAAGAGGATTACAGCCAGTTAATTACAAATTCCCATGAAGGGCCATATCTTGGCCGGCCTGGACAAAGCAAAACAAAGAGGCTTCACCGCCTTTTTTAAACTAACCCACATAACTACTCACATATACACTGCATAGTGATCATTATATCTTCAAACAACATAGCCCAGTTAATCTGATGACAAGTTAAACATCTTCTGACTGATTTCCATGCGCATGGAACTTTCAACTTTTTGGTCGGCTGCCATCCCTGTTACTGTTGTCATTTTCTTCCTGATTGATTGTCTTAGCACTGCCACCCTCATCAACGACCCCTTCCTCCAAGGGATACAACCCAATCAAGGACATTTCACTTGCAACAGTATCAATATCTACAGTCCTATCATAAAGACACGGACCACAGGAAGATGCCACTACATCATGCTTGCTTACCTTTGAAATAAAAAGCATAAAAATCAGTAGAATTAAAAATTGTGGATAAATCAGTACCAATCCCAACTAAAATAATTATGTACATGAGTATGGGGGGTAAGAGGACTTTCATATAAACTCACATCGATGCAAGAAAAATTCTCATTCACACTGCTAAAGACCGCAGGCAGCACCTTCACTAACTGTGGTGTGGTTGCTGTTGGTGCCGAGGCCATAAGCATCCGAAGTGTCTCCCTGGCACTCTTCTCCACCAGTGATTCAGTTTCTGGTATGAGAGGATTTACCAGACTCGGAAGAAGAGGTGGAATGGCTGATGATATGGCAGGTCCAGCACTAACAAGGTAGCCCTGGCCGGAGGAACAAACATCAATTACTGGAATGTGGACAATGGGATCAGACATGAATGGTGTAAAAGTAGGAATTTGTTGTGAGTTTGGCAAGGTAACAAGTGAAGAGACAGGAAGTGGGAGGCGAACAAGTGGATCAGGGAAAAGAGCTGGGAAGCTCAACGAGGTAAGCTCAGCAGCATCTATAGACATTTTTGTTTGAACCATTGAAACTGGGGGTCCAGCAGCTGGCAATAGGGGAGACAGAGGTGGCAGAGGTAAAGATTCACTAGTTGCAGATGGCAGATGCGGTGGGGTTATGGTATACTGTAGTGACGAAGGGCAGGGGGGGCACCAGCAGTAATAAGGTGTGAACAGTGAGCTCGGAATAGGAACCTGAGATGAAGGAACATAGATTGATAAAGGATTAAATGATGACAGAGACGAGGCTAAACAAGACATATCAGGCAAGGATCGTGGCACAGAACCACAGCATCCACTGTCACTGGAATTGTCATCCTCACATTGTCTAATGGATTGGGCATTGGTTGCACATATGGGCACTGAAGTAACATGTTGGATGTTGATGGTTGATAAACCAAGATGGTTCTCCCCAAGCCGCTTGAGCTTCTCTCTGGGCCCATTTCTTATAGAAGACAAGGTTCTTGGCATCCCATCCTTGAAAGTGTTTGATCTTGGACTAAGACTGCCTTGGTGAAAAGGATGCACCTTTCCCATGTGAGCTGCAGTCGAACGGAGGCGGGAAGACTTGGAAACCATAGGTGATGACTGGGAATCAGACTCAAGTGGCCTGGTAGTTCTCAGCGAATTGTTTGATGAAGCAGTTGAATTAGCTTCTGCAATGTTTGATGACCCAAGAAGATATGCCCGAAGATGAGTTGCAAAAGAATTAAGCCGAGACTCGGATATTCCAGTTAAATGGGATAAAGTGGGTCTCCTTCTTAGAAGGTCTTTCATCTGCAGCATAGATAAGATAAAACATGAGAATATCCCAGAAGACAACATTGCACAATGGTAGTCATCCTCAAATAAGGGAAACAAACATAATCCTACCAATCAGAAAAAGTAAAAACAACAGTTCCTTTTACATCTACCAGAATGTTCAATTTGCTACATAATGTCAGTGTTTTGACCAATATAAAATTTTCCAGAATCCAAATCACAGAACAAACCTTTGCAAGCAACTCCTTCCCATAAATCTCTGACTTCTCTGAGCACCAATAGTACAAGACTTGAGATCGTGGAAGCTTTAGCAGGAAGGACCGACTAGAACTATCAGCAGATATCTCTTCAATCATCACATCTAAGCTGTCAGAGTCATTGCTCACTATAGCCAGCCTCTCAGTACAACCATCATCCCCAACGAATGAGATGCGCATTTTAGATGAAGGCAGAAGTGTAAGATTCAAATGTCCCCTGTGCAAAAAAAAAGAGAAAATTAGACCTTAAAAGCCTTCAATAATAAAGTATACAGTTCAATGGGTTACTAAATTTTATTGTAAAAACAGATACCGTGCTCAATAAAAATTCCCAAACCTAAACCTGTTAGTAAGGATAACAATAAGACGATAAACAAAACATACAATTCAATATAGAAGATAAACTGAACACAAATATTTCACTTGCACAACACGGAAAAAGAAAAAATCTCAATCAGTTTAACATGTCCTTGATATATCAAGAATTACAACTATCCCACCTAAGGCAGTAGTGTAACATGGCTGGACTATTGCCTCAAAAAGGAGGTTCAACAGAATAAATAACAAACACTGTAATGAAAAAGAAAACCGTAGTGACTGAAAGAGATGTTCAGAAGCTCTAGGACAACATCATATACATCTGCTCTGGACAACATTATATGCATGTCTTGCAGCAGCTAATCATTAAAATATAATATCAGCTCTTAATATGCCATTATCACAGAAAGAATGTTCTCCAAGTCATGCTTATATCAGCAGTATAGTCAGGATCATCAAGTTTTTGAAATCATCAATCACTCTATGTAATCCAGCTTGAAAATGCTGAACAAAGTTAGCCTGTAAGATGGTAAAAAACCAATCAATTTGAAAATTTGATACAAGTAATCAAATGTTTGTTTCAACTCTGAGTTCAGAATTCAAAAAAAAAAAAAAAAAAAGCCTGTGCAAAGAATCAATATTACTCTGGTGACTGAGTGAAATGGTTAGTAGTAGAGATGTCTGGAAGGAAAGTTCGCCCAGAAATGGTTCAACTATATATAACTCCCAACAAAGTCATATGTAAAGATTGTGGACGCTCAAATTATATACTGTAAAACAATTCAAGCATAGAGAGAGCACATTCTATAGACCAATCCAATCATGAGAACTTTATCTTGTCAAAAAAGTTCTTCCTGGTTTTGGCAATACGCACTGGTTCACCAACTAATAGCTTCAAATAATAAGGGTTAATTCCACTTAGCCTCCCTAAACCATGGATTGACTTCCTCCCAAAACTAAAAAACATTACAATTGACCCCCCTAATTACGATTTAATTTGCACTTCACCACAGCCATTTAAATAGTCATTAACTTTTCTGTTTACTTTAAATGACATGGGTGAAGTGCAAATTCAATCACAATTAGGAAGTCAATTGCAATTATTTATTTTTTATTTCTTTTGGAGGATGCAAATACACCCAGAGTTCAGGAAGGCTAAGTGGAATTAACCCAAATAATAATTTAAAAACGCTTCTAAGAAGAAAAAAGGTTAAAAAAGAAGATAACACTATTTATTTGAAAGAAGAAGAAACCAGAGGTGAGGGGTCATTAATTTATGGCTACTAACTAATAGCTTCAAATAGTAACTAAAAATCATTTCAAATCTCAAAAAAAAAAAAAAAGAAATACTCCATATGTTCGAAAGAAGAAGAGGAATGGGCGGTAGGAGTTCATGGAATGAGAATGACCTGAACAACACAGATAACATAACACATAAAC
Source organism: Calamus simplicifolius (assembly GCA_900491605.1). NCBI lineage: Eukaryota > Viridiplantae > Streptophyta > Magnoliopsida > Arecales > Arecaceae > Calamus > Calamus simplicifolius. The sequence continues at coordinate 117,299 of UESW01003995.1, read as the reverse complement.
TAAGCAATGACCTAAGCATCTAACCAAATTACAGAAGCCAATATCTTCAAAAACTTGTGAAGTAACCCTTAGAACCCAACAAAAAGTGACACTGACTTTTTTGCAGGGGTTAAGCAACCAATGCTTCATCTGCCAAAATAAAATTCACCAATCAAATAACAAAGTAATAATAGATTACAAGCTGAAAACTACAGACTAAATTGGACTTGATTCATCAGCCTAAACCCTTGAATAAAAAGCCAATAGGAGGAAATGTGCCGGAGCTATGGTAGTGAATAGGCATGACCAAACAATGGAAAGCATGACACTTATACCTAATGACTTCTAACAAGAAAACATGTAAAACAAAAATTAAAAAATTAAACATAGGCCAATTGAATTTAATAATTACATATTAATTGCATGCTACCATATAAAGATAGATCACATGAGGTTAATGCTATTGTCCAATTGAAAGCCACTAAATAATGTTTCTTCCAACATGAATTATCAGATTAAAACATTTCATTCAAATTATATTAAATAAAGAACAATAAGGAAAGAAAACCAAGAAATATCATATATATCTTAGGTTAGGAAATAAGCTAGATAATATACAATATAAAAGGGATGGAATAATTAATTGAATATATGGATCCCAAACTAGGATTTCAAAGAAAATAATACACCAAATTCAGGTTAAAATTGCATGATAGAAAAAATCAACAACAAATTGCACTCATGCATGCATGCATCTTTTAGTTAAAATCGTGAAATATAACATAACAGTTATTTCATTTATGTTCTAATAATGCAGAATATAAACCAATCTGGAACATTTAAAAATATAACCATCTTTCTATTCTGTAAAACCGACCACCATTTACCTATTAAATACCTGAAGGGAAAATAAAGGCTTTTGCTTTCTTGATAGCTCATAGGCATGATCACAACATATAGAAGCCAAAAATTTTAAGAGCTTAGATTAACCTGCTATGAGCGAGAAATTTTTATTAATTGTACCTACATCCTTCAGTACAAAAATGAACAAATTGAAAAATAAAAATACTTAAGTTCACTAATCTCTTGGCTAAAGATATATGCTATAAAGAGAATGGAACCACCAAAAGTGAAACTGATAGACTATTGGAATGATGCCAACAGCTAGAACAGTCCAACCAAGAGAACCTGGCAAGTACTTGCAAAAGAAAGAATTCTGTAACAAATAATTCATGACAGAGTCATAGAGCTTAAGCACCTTTGGAAGTTATTTCACTCAAATATACAAGAATATGAACCATGTAGAATATAAAAGGAATAAAAGTGATACTATAGAAAAGACAAATTGTTAAGATACATCAATGCTTCTGAAACAACATATGCTTAAAACAAAGTGACACATGTTTCTGAGCCTATCTGAAAGCTAAACAGGTAAAGCTCCTAATAATTATTATAGTTATAAGATATTATCAAGGTTTATCCCATCTAAACAATGATGAGATGGAACATCATGCAAAGCAATATACCACAGAGCCATGAAAGAAACTACCTTCTTTTCCTCATAAATCAGAGATCTTAACAGAACATCACACACGCCCACTTTACCTACAAATCAAAAGACATATTTATTTGGAAGGATGAACAGTGCCATCACTTATAAGCTGAAATATAGAATCCTGCAATCATTTGTAAATGACAACAAATACAGGATACATTCTCCACCCATTTACAGTAATATTGAACTATAGTTTGGTGAAAAAATTTCAACTGAATATTACATCCTTATCAAAAGCTAGCTATAAGCAAAAAGCCCATAGCTCTACTCATACTAAAACTCGTACAAACAATAAATGGAGATATCCATTGCTCTTAAAGGAATTATAATAGAAAAGAAATTTCTTATATGTCCTATCACATTAACTCTTTATTTTCTAGGTAAGAATCAAAATGGCGTATATAATTATAAAAAACCAGAATTGTCACCAGTCAATACTATAACTGATTTTCATCAATGTGGCACAGTGATGAAGGCGCACTCCATATCTTAAGTTTTATGAGTAACTCAATCTGATAAGTCTTGCCTAATGAGTTAGTTCCAAATGAAATCTTGTATAATGAAAACTTCATTCAAAAGAATGCCATATACATGCATCAAAGAAAATTCATTTGACCTGGCTAATGAATTTATTTAGCATATGAGGGAGAGTAGTCCACTTAAGACATACATATAGAATGCAGGACTTAATTGTAATTGATGCTTACCAAATGTCAACTTTAAACCTATGAATTATTTATAGATGTTATAAATGTAATGGCAGTGAATATACAAGACAAAGCCTAAGCTGTATAAAACTATCATTTATATCAAGATTTATCCCAAATTGGATGGGACAGAGAACAGCACCCATATGCTTATTTACTTGACTACTTCCTTTTTCCATTCAGCTATGCAATGACCATGCTTCTCAAAACAGAAAATGTGATTAAAGTTTAGTGGCATACAAAAATTAGACTGGAGGTTAAAAAGATAGTATTTAGCATGTTCAGAGCCACATGATATTAGACTGGAGGTTAAAAAGATAGTATTGAAATCTAATGGAAATCAAAAGTAATAGCACATCACTGTAGCATGCCATAAGGCTTTTCAAAGGATTCCAGATGCAAGATCAAAAATTTGTTCTAACACTTCATAGACTCACCATTACTATTACTTGTGAGTAGATAATGACAATAGATCTATTATGTTGTCATCTACAAGAAGAGAAGTTTGATCCCTCAAAGAAGAAATGTATCAACATTTTGACAATAATCGACTTAAGAGATCATTAGCGCAGGGAAATTTAAAAAGTCAAAATATTCAATGCTGTTATTTTTATATTTTGACTAGGGGTGAACTATATTCTAAATGCATGAAGGATTTGATTTTCACTCTCAACCAAAGGTTCAAATCCAGCAGGATGAGATCATCAAGGCTTTTCATGGAATGGGACATGCTAGGTCTTAATAATTGAGATGCTATGTGTTAATAATTGAGATGGTGGATATCCAATCCCATTCTAATCCCAATATTGTCTTGTCCCATCCCAATACTTAGAGATGATGCCCTATCGCAACTTTTTGGACAATGGGACACTACACCATCCCACCAAGACAAAAATCCTTGCTCTCAACTAAAAGAAGTCTTTTAGCCACCAACCAATACATGGGGTTCTATAACACAACCTACCATGAATAATGTTGAGAAATAGTATAAGACATTGATTGACCCCAAATGTAGCATAGGTGTCAGTAATATAATACATAGGATAGCTTGATGGTAAACAAGAACTCTTTCATGGCTACTTCAATTCATATGTTATATATATATATGTTATATATATATGTTATATATATGTTATATATATATACACACATTTATATACATACATACACACAAACACACACACACACATATATATCCTCATCCTTGAATCCCCCATAAATCTCAGAGCCTCCTAAATTAATGCCTCAATGCATACGAGCGAATTTATGCAGAACTAGAGTTGGAGTACTTGGCAAAGCAATGCTACATGAAACACATACCTAAATCATCATGGCAAGAATTGATATGGTATAACTTAATATATCTTTTCCTACTTAGAAGACATCAAGTTAGAATCATATAAGCACTCATCGCATGACTGGTGAGAAAAAGAGTTCAGCCAGTAAACTGTCAGTATCAACAGGTTCTCAGCTCTCACCAGGACTAGCTGATATTGGAAGGATATAAAGAGGGAAGAAAGAGAATGAATTGATCAAAACTTCTCAGTTCTAAATTAGTTATGCTCTATAAGTTGCCATTAGGCAGCCATCCTGTGAACCCCTATTGGGCTTGTCTTGCTTCTGTCCAAAACTTCAGTGGAATCTTGATGGGTGCTCTACCGTCATTTTTAGGCTTGAAACTAAGCAAACACTAAAAATAAATTAGATTAAAATATTACTTTTATTTATATTTTCATGCATTAAAAGAGAGATTAAATGATGTGCAGCGCAACACAATAAGAACCGACCTGCATGGGAACATTTTTTTAAAAAAAAATACTGCAACAAAAGAGAAGATAAAAAACGTGATGTGAACTATAAACACCAAAACAATCCAATCCACCATCTAGAGAACAAATTATCAATATACTACCATATGCCTGTTAATTTGCTTGTAAGTTTTTTTACAGTCATTCAACACATGCTTTTGCCACCATTTGTTAATTTTTTACTTCATGTATATAATGTAATGTTTTATCTCTAGGTACACATTATATGTTTGACAACAAGAACTAGCCGATGGATAACAACTACATGAACAAAAAAATAAAAAAGTGAGATGTGACATGTTTTCCAACAGTAGTAAGAAAATTAAGTTCTTCATAAAATCATAAATCATGATAATTAGCTTTAAATGATGCAGTCATATCGGACATTGACAATTGTATGCATGAGATATGAGATGACTACAACCAAGTAAGGATGATTACCTAGTCGCTGTTGGACAAAGAAGGTTCCCCTGTTTGTTAACCTTTCCTACACGAATAGAAACCAGAGGAGCACACAAGCACCTGGCTAGCATTCCAACTTCTGATGCTTCAAAATTCTGTTCAGTAACGAGAAGCAAGTAGTCAATATGCAATTGAATGGCTAAACAAACAAACCAAAAAAGAGCAAAAAATCAACAAAACACAGACAAAGAATGAACTGAAAGAGTAATTGTTTAAGTATTATTGTAGATGGATAGGCCTTGCATGCATGCTACTAAGGTCCTACTCCAAGGTTATGCAACTGTGTCGCAATCTCCTAAACCAAGTATTGGTTCGAAGGTCCCACATCGGACGAAAAAAAATAATAGTTTAAAAATTTATAACTCAACTATATCTACTACCAATTAACTTAAACTCAAGTTTTTAAAATTATATTGATCTGACCTATTAACGAATTAATTGAAGCAAGGTTACAAATGGAAACAAGATGTGCAAAAGTTGATGTAGCGGAGGAAAGAGCTACCTATAGAATGATAGTAGAGAAAGCTTTGTTATGGCATGGAGTCATCTTTACAATGGCAGCTATCCAACATAGGATAAATTCTAGCAAGCTTGCAGCATGCAATGAATACATCATTCAATAAAGGAGAATTATTATAATACCCCATGAATAATTCCACATTGAAAAAAAAAAATAGTTTGAAGAGTTATAACTTAAGTTCATCTACCATCACCAATTAACTTCAACTCGAATTTTAAGTCAACATGGAATAGAGTGTTGGGCAATAGTAAAACAATATGTGAATAAATTAAGTGTAACATATGCATGTTAAGATAAATATATAGTAAAACTTAAAAAGATAGAATTATAAATAAACATATATGAGAAATAATTGGAGTAGCCTCGATTAAAGATAAAATAAAAGAAAATCAATTAGATAATTTGGATATATATAATGAAGGCCTTTAAATGCTTTCGTTAGAAAGAGTAATCTTTTAACAATCCATGGTAATGATAGAGATGGAGCTAGACCTAAACTAATATGAACAAAATAATTGAGATATATAACTATTAGTAATTTGAATGTCGACTTAGTCCTAAATAGAGGAGAGTGAAGAAAGCATATTCATGTAATCAGCCCATGTAGTTGGGAAAAGGCTTAGATGAGATGAGTTGAGTTGAGTTGGATCTGGCTAATTGGAAAAGGTTAACAGCTAATTGGGAAAAGGGAAAAGTGGTGTGCAAATATTGTCTATCTAGAACGTTCCTCATAAGTTATTTATAATACTAACCAACTTAAAACAATACAATCATGAGCACCAACTTAAAGCAATACAATCATAAGCAGACCTGATGCCTAAAATGAAAGGCTAGTACCAGCAACCCTCACTAAAACATAGGGCATAAAATGTTTAAGACTTTTTAAGATAAATAATGAATAGAAATGGTTCCCAGTATATTCAACGTATTTGGAGAAAGCAATACGGGAAGGATTTGAGAATTCAAGAAAAATAAAAAAGGGTACATAACACGAAAAAAAATATTTGGATTACTTTGGAGGACAAATCATATACCAAACGATTTATCAGAAACCTAGGTAGCAATAGAAAAACCAGACCTGGCTTAGCTGCGTAATTAGCCGGTCTTCCGCAGCGCCGGACGAGACGTTGAGCTTCAGCAAGGGTCTGAGCCTCTCATCGGCGCGGCAGGCACCAAGAACCTGGAGATCCAGCGCACGCAGCCACTGCAGCACGCCGCTCTCCACATCCCTCCGCTCGAGCAACAGATCCCCGTCCGATTCACCTCGCATGACATCCCTCAGGCTCTCTGCGATACCACCAGGGGTTCTCGTTGTCCCTTGGGTTCGGGACCCATCGATTTCCCTGAATTCCTCGAAGGCATCGCTGCCCAGAGGCGGATCCGAACCGTCAGCCCTCTCGTCCTTGCCAGAACCCTCCTTCCTTTGAGGAGCCATCGCCGATTTCTTACGAAAATAAAAATCGAATTCGGTGAATTCGGTCACGAAACCCCAGCTTGACTTCAACTGGTGCAAGAAAAAGCGCCCGACGGGATTCTTGGAGATCACCAAACCCTGGAGAAGAGATCGAGGAGGAGGAGGAGGATCCTGGCCTTCGCCTGGCGGGCGGGGTGGGGAAGGAGAAGACACCCGATCGAGATCAGGAAAACAACCCAAGGCAGGCGACGAGATAAACCATGCGAGGGCTTCATCCTCCGCATAAATAGACCGGGGGCTTTCGGATTTGAGGCGTTACAGAATTGGGATTTTATGCCGGTTCAAGTCCGGGCCGCGTCATCATCCACGATGCCCACCCCCCTCCCCCTCGCCTTGGATCGTGAGCCAGTGGTCCACGCCATCGCCAGCTTCCGGTTCTGGACCGGATGAACTTGCAACGGAAGTAAACACGCTGGTGGCGGCAGGAGGACACGACGCCGTGACGTTAGACTCGTTTGTCCTCAAAACGGTAATTCATTGCTCCAGTGCGAACAAGATCGTTTTGCTAGAATTACTGCGGAAAATAAATAAATCAAAAAAAAATGGACACCTTGCGTTGCACAGCATTTTTTTTTTTAAGTCTCATATAAATTAACCCAGATACATCAGAAGACAAAATATATTAAAGAACAATAGGACAGTAATCTCCAGGCCTTCAAATCCATGAACTAGTATGTTGAGCCATAGAGATAGTCGCCCAATCTGCTACCGCATTGGCTTCTCGATATATATGACGAATTATGACAAAGTCAGTCACTCGCAGAATTGACCAAAATTTCTCAAGATTGAATTAGAGGGACCTTCAAAATAATTCTCCTGCAACTAAGAAATGACCGTCATAGAATCACCCTCGATCATGATCCTAGAGCGCGGAGCGTAGCACATATTTCATCCTCAAAGGATGATAATAGATAATTTATTCAGATTATTTATAATTAAAAAATTATTAGATAATTATATTTAATATATATTATAATTATAAAGTAATTTAAATTATCTTAGCTGATTATCCATATTATCGATATATTGAATATAATAAATTTTTTTAACAAAATTTTTTTTTTTTTATTAAAATAATATTTTTTAAATAAAATCATTTCCTTCTTTTTCTCTCTCTTCTTATGTCACACTAATGTTATCTCTTTTCTCATATCTCCAAACAAAAATTATCGTTCA
>UESW01003995.1:70746-104195 GCA_900491605.1 Calamus simplicifolius | reverse complement strand
GCAAACACTGACGTTTTCGCATGGTCATCCTCAGACATGCCGGGCGTCCCTGAAAGTAATCAACCCATCAACTTAACCTCAAGCCAGGGTGTCGGCCGGTCTGATAGAAAAAGAGAAACTTTGCTCCAGACAGACAGAAAGCTATCGACGAGGAGATCCGCAAGTTAATGGCTGCGGGCCATATTCGGGAGGTCCACTACCCCGAATGGTTGGCTAATGTGGTTCTGGTCTGCAAGGCCAATGGAAGCTGAAGAATGTGCGTAGATTTCACCGACCTCAATAAGGCATGACCCAAAGACAGCTTTCCCCTGCCTCGAATCGATCAACTGGTGGATGCTACATCCGGCCATGAGGTCCTTAGCTTCATGGATGCTTTCTCTGGATACAACCAGATCCGGATGAACCCGGCGGATGAAGAAGCTATCTCCTTCATAACTGAAAAGGGTTGTATTGCTACAAGGTAATGCCTTTCGGTTAAAGAATGCGGGAGCCACTTACCAGAGGCTGATGAACAAGATCTTTGAAGGTCAGATAGGGCGTAACATGGAAGTGTACGTGGATGACATGCTGACAAAAAGCGTTCATGCCGGTGACCACATTGCGGACCTAGCAGAAACTTTTGACAGCCTTCGTCGGTACCAGATGAAGCTGAACCCTCGCAAGTGTGCATTTGGGGTGACCGCTGGAAAGTTTTTGGGTTTCATGGTGACCCAGAGGGGATCGAAGCAAACCCAGACAAAGTCCAGGCCATCTTGGACATGAGGCCTCCTGCCAATAAGAAGGAAGTACAGCGCGACAGGAAGAGTAGCCGCCCTAAGCCGCTTCCTATCCAAGTCCGCTGAAAGGTGTCTGCCTTTCTTCAAGGCGCTTCGCAGAATCAACGGGTTCGAATGGACGAAAGAATGTCAGGAGGCGTTCGAAGGGTTAAAGAATTCTTATCTACCCCGCCACTGCTAGCCAAGCCGACGGATGAAGAAGAACTCCTTCTATACCTTGCGGCCTCTCCTGAGGCTGTTAGCTCTGTGCTAGTCCGTGTGGACACTAATGGCACACAAAGGCCCGTATATACGAGTAAGGTGCTTCATGATGCAGAGACCCGATATTCAAACATGGAAAAAATCATCTTCGCATTGATCGTGTCAGCCCAGCGACTGCGACCGTATTTCAAGCCCACCCGATCGCGGTGATCACAGACCAGCCTCTGAAGGCAGTTCTGGCTCGCCCAGATACTTCGGTCGGCTGGCAAGGTGGGCCCTCAAGCTGGGGGAGTTCGATGTATCTTTCCGCCCCCGGTCGGCCATGAAGTCTCAAGTCCTGGCAGATTTTTTGGTTGAATGTACTTGGGGGATCGAGCCACCTAAAGAACCTCCTACGGACACTCAGCCCCTCGGAACCAGTGACGATGAGTGGGTTCTCCATGTGGATGGGGCATCAAACTCTCAAGGGAGCGGAGCAGGCCTCATCTTGGCCAACTCGGATGGGGTTGTGACCGAATGTGCACTTCGCTTCCTCTTTTCAGCCACTAACAATCAGGCGGAATATGAAGCTTTGCTATCCGGCGTGAGGTTGGCTCGAGAGCTTGGGGTGAAACGCCTTAGGGCATTCACCGACTCCCAACTGGTTGCCGACCAAATTACAAAGGATATGAGGCAAGGGATCCCATCATGGCCCGCTACCTAGAAATGGTGCACTCGCTAATTTCCCCCTTCACACATTTCAGCGTCAGCTACATTCCTCGACAGGAGAATGCTAGAGCCGGCGCCTTATCCCGTCTTGCCGCCTCAGCTGATGGGATGTTGGGAAAGGCTTATGTGGAGCACTTAGAAGCCCCGAGTATTGAAGTCCAAGAGAAACTGCACCAGTGGAGCAGGAGCCCTCCTGGATGGACGCCTATGTCTGGTACTTTACTGAAGGCACCCTTCCAGAAGACCCTGCCGAAGCTAGGAAACTGAAAAGACGGGCCCCAAAGTTTTTTGTTATGGAGGGAAAGCTCTATCGAAGGTCGTTCTCATACCCTGTTCTCAGGTGTGTTGGTCCCACCGACGCCAGTTATATACTGCGGGAGATACACGAAGGGATATGCGGAAACCACCTGGGGGGCAGGGCTCTTGCGTATAAAGCTTTACGTCAGGGGTATTATTGGCTGACAATGAAGGAGGATGCCTCCGAACTCGTTAAGAGATGTGACAGCTGCCAGCGGCATGCCAACATTCAACATCAACCGGCGTCTCAACTGACCCCTCTAGCTGCACCATGGCCCTTCGCACAGTGGGGCATGGACATTCTGGGACCATTCCCTCCTGCCTCGGACAACGCAAGTTCCTAGTGGTGGCAGTCGACCATTTTACTAAGTGGATCGAGGCGGAAGCTCTTGCTAAGATCACGGAAGCCAAAGTAAGGAATTTCTTCTGGAAATCCGTAGTATGCCGGTTCGGGCTACTGCACACCTCGTTACGGACAACGGCCGACAGTTTGATAATGCGGCCTTCCGGGAATTCTGTGATGGCCTGGGCATCCATCATCGATTCACCTCAGTAGGGCATCCCCAAACCAACGGCGCTGCAGAAGTAACCAATCGCATCATCCTCCAAGGACTCAGGGCTCGGCTAGATAGCTGCAAAGGGCGCTGGGTGGAAGAACTTTTCAGTGTGCTGTGGGCCTACCACACGACGCCGCGAGCACCTACAGGGAAACCCCTTTCAGCTTGGTCTTTGGGACCGAGGCGGTCATCCCCATGGAAATATGAGCTCCTAGTCCCCGAACGGAATTATACCACGAAGAAAGCAACTCAAACCAGCTAAGGGCTGATCTGAATTTGGTGGAAGAATTGCGAGATCAGGCGCAGCTTCGCATGGCAGCATTCCGTCAGCGAGTGGCCAAGCACTACAACTCTCGGGTGCGACCCAAGACATTCCGGCCGGGAGACCTTGTCCTACGAAGAGCTGAGGTATCAAAGCCGACAGAGGGGGGCAAGCTGGCACCAAAATGGAAAGGACCATACCGTGTTAAGGAAGTACTCCACCATGGGGCGTACAAAGTCGAAGAGCTAGACGGAAAACCGCTCCCTCGCACTTGGAATGCCGACAACTTACGCCGGTACTATCAATAGAACTCTATTGTCATTAATTTGAATTGGTTTGATACATGAATAATCAACATGGTCTTGTTCTTAAATGAGTATGCTTAACACCAAAGACCAACTCCACGTTGGCACCTAAGACCGGCGCCCAACGTCGGCACAAAGACCAACTCCGCGTTGGCAACGAAGATCGGCGTCCAGCGTCGGCACCAAAGACCAACTCCGCATTGGCATCAGACCAACTCCGCGTTGGCAACAAAGACTGGCGCCCAGCGTCGGCACAAAGACCAACTCTGCATTGGCACTAAGACCGGCGCCCAGCGTCAGCACAAAGACCAACTCCGCGTTGGCACTAAGACCGGCGCCCAGCGTCGGCACAAAGACCAACTTTGCGTTGGCAACGAAGACCGGCGTCCATCGTCGGCAACAAAGACCAACTCTGCATTGGCATCAGACCAACTCCGCGTTGGCAACAAAGATAGGCGTCCGGCGTCGGCACACTAAAGACCAACTCCGCGTTGGCACTAAGACCAACTCCACGTTGGCAACAAAGACCGGCGCCCAGCGTCGGCACAAAGACCAACTCCACGTTGGCACTAAGACCGGCGCCCAGCGTCGGCACAAAGACCAACTCCGCGTTGGCACTAAGACCGGCGCCCAGCGTCGGCACAAAGACCAACTCCGCGTTGGCAACGAAGACCGGCGTCCAGCGTCGGCACCAAACCAACTCCGCGTTGGCATCAGACCAACTCCGCGTTGGCAACAAAGATAGGCGCCCGGCGTTGGCACACTAAAGACCAACTCCGCGTTGGCACTAAGATCGGCGCCTAGCGTCGGCACAAAGACCAACTCCGCGTTGGCACTAAGACCGGTGCCCAGCGTCGGCACAAAGACCAACTCCACGTTGGCAACAAAGACCGGCGCCCAGCGTCGGCACAAAGACCAACTCCGCGTTGGCACTAAGACCGGCGCCCAGCGTCGGCACAAAGACCAACTCCGCGTTGGCAACGAAGACCGGCGTCCAGCGTCGGCACCAAAGACCAACTCCGCATTGGCATCAGACCAACTCCGCGTTGGCAACAAAGACCAGCGCCCGGCGTCGGCACACTAAAGACCAACTCTGCGTTGGCACTAAGACCGGCGCCCAGTGTCGGCACAAAGACCAACTCCGCGTTGGCACTAAGATCGGCGCCCAGCGTCGACAACAAAGACCAACTCCGCGTTGGCATACAACTCTACGTTGGCAACAAAGACCAGCGCCCAGCGTCGGCACACTAAAGACCAACTCCGTGTTGGCACTAGTCTAGCATCGGCATACTAAAGACCGGCTTCCAGCATCGGCAACGAAAGCCGGACCCGTTCTGGCACCCAAAGACCAGCGCCCAGCGATTGACGCCCGCGTCGCTACCAAATGTTGGCCTTGTGCCAACACTTGGGACAATGTCATGGCTTACGATCCTATTTCACGTAACCTACTCTACATAGCCCTATTGGTGGGTGATTCATGACAGCTTGAATAAATAAAGCTAATAATAACCAAAGGGGCGAAATAGGGATGAAAGACATTCATTGGTGGTTGCAAGGTTACAAAGGTGCCGACTCAGGTCAGGCACAGATCGATACAAAAAGAGAAACCAAAAGCTGTTAATGGTCATCCGAAGCCGGGGCATCATCCTCAGGGACATCATCAGGCTTCAGTCCCTCAATATCCTCCAGGTCGTAGAGCTCCTAGATTTTATCTTTGCAGTCTTGAAAGCCGGCGTCATAAGCAATCGCCGCTGACTCGACCACCTCCTTATCGAAGGCTTTGGATTTCTAAAATCTTCTACGGCCTCGGCCCCCTTCTTTTCAGCTTCGATGGCCCTCTCCTGGGCCTCTGCCACTGCTGCCTTCAGATCTGCAATTTTGGCTATGTACTGGCGGGTGGCTTCTTGGGCTGCATTTGTCTCAGCGGCGGCAGAACTTAATTGGGTCTTTAAGACGCACACTTCCAATTCTGCCGCCTTCAGCTTCTCTTCGGCCGCTTTCTGTTTCTCCTCGGCCACCTGAGCATTATCTAGCTCATTGGCTGCGCGGCGCTGAGCAACCTCTAGCGCATACTCGTCCTTTTCGGCTCGTAGCCGGGCGACATCAATTTCACCCTTCAGGATGGCCCAAGTGTCCTCCAGAGCCATTGCCGACTTCTCCGCCTTGACTTGGAGGGACAACATCTCCTCGTGTGCTTGTTCGATGGCGATATCGCTCAGGGTCCAGAGGTTTTTAAAGCGACAAGAGAATTCAAGGCATGGAGGAAATGTCAAGATGAGAAAAAGAAAGGGGGAGGGAAAGAGATGATAATGGCGCAGAAGCTCACCCAGAGATGCGCCACCGATGCTTCGCGGAAGAAGGCGACTCTCCCCTGACCCCGGAGATATTCTTGCACCTCGACCACCGCGGCTTCCTCCACGGACCGTGCAGCCCAGCGGCCGTGGTTTGCCAATGACTGGAAGGAAGGATCGACGCCCCTCTCTTCCCTGGGCGTCGGGCCTACAGAGGCTGATTCCGCCTCTGAGCCTGCCGCCTCGACTCCTTGGCTGGCGGAGGCACTTCAGCTGCTGCCCCCGTGGGGGGCAGAGTAGCGGCTGGAGTCGTCACCATTGCCACAGGAATTTTATCCATCTCTAAGGCTTTGGGCAAGGGCGACGGCGCCTCCCCCTCGGGAGAAAGGTCGAGTAGGATAATGGGAGGAGCTGAAGCTGGAGATCCTCTCTCCGATTGACTCCGTTCTACCTCCCTGCCGGTCTCGGCCCTTCCCGCGTCTGCCATGACAGGTTCATCAGCCTAAGCTTGGGCTGCCTCGCCTGCATACGAGGATTCCACAGTTCTGGCCCCCTTGGCCTCGGTCTCTCCAGCGTTGGCCCTTTTAGGGCCGCCCTTCTTCAAAACCTTTGTACGCAGGGGCTTCACGACTTTAGCCCCTCCAGTGTCGGCCCTCCCCGCGTCGGCCTTCCCGACACCAACCCTCCCCGTGTCGGCCCTTCTTGGAACTTTAGCAATGGCCCTTCTTTCGGCAGGGGGCGCATTCCCTGCAGCCTTCCTCTTCCTGGTGGCCGCCTGTTTAAGCTCATGAAGTGTCGGCGCCATCCCTACACAGGCAAAGGATAGTTAAAAAAAAAAAAAAGAAAGAGAGAAAAGGAGAAGCAGAGGAGAAGAGAGGCGAGTGATCAAGTGCTCACCCCTCGCGAGAATTAAACCGGCACGATGAAGATTCTCCTCGGCTAAAAGCATGTTACACCGAGGGATGTCGGCAGTCAGAAGCTACCCAAACGCCATCCGGTCTCGTGAAAGGATGGAGGGATCCCTATTGGCGTCGATGTTGGGTATCCCCCAGCTTTCACGAACCCCACTGATGTCCGCAAAGAAAAACTTGTCCTTCCACCCTTTAACGAAAGTAGGAAGGCACAATTTGAGAATCCTATTAGACCTAGGGGTGAAGGACCACCAACCCGACTGTTTGTGAAGGCTATAAAAGCTGCGGAACAAAGAAATACTGGCCTCAATGCCTTGCAAATGGCAGAGTACCAAAAAACTGACAATAGTTCGGATGGAGTTGGGAACTAATTGGGAAGGAGTCAAGGAGTACCGGTCTAGAAGATTAAGAATAAAAGGATGGATCGGCAACCGGAGCCCGGCCTTAAAAAAGGCTCCGTACAAAGCAACCCTTCCAGAACGGGAAGAAGTTACCCTGTCATTGGGGGTAGGGAAGAACAGATGAAGGTCTGAAGGGAAGCTATACTTGGCCCTTAGGTTTACCATGCCTTGAGCAGACATAGAGGACGCAGTCCCTTCGGGGGACTTCTTGGCAACCCTAGAAGGACCGGCAGCCATTGACTGGCTCTGGACGAAAATCCGCCCGCCGGCTGGACGAGTCCCGGTTAGGGGACGATTGACTGGTCACTGCTCCGGTGGAGAATGGTTAGAAGAAGGGGTGGACCATTGGCTTGACAAGGAATCGAAAGTCTGAGAAGGATTGTGGGAACCCCCCAGGAACCAGAGATGGAGCAAGAAGGTGAGGAAGCCATGGGAACTAACCTGAAAACTCAAGCCGAAAACAGGGCACGGGAAGAGAATGAACACAGGAAACAGAGGAACGCTGGCGGACTCGAAAGGGGGCAGCAGCGGAAGAAATGGGGAGGATGGAAAGATGAGGGCTATTTGTCCTCATAACGCCCTCTCAAGACACCCCACAATCGTCCGATTCAACCATGTGTCCGTCTTCAATTGGGAGGCGTTTCGACGGCCTGCCAATGCTAAAAACTCGAAAAGATCACCGATGAAAAGGGAGGCATTAACCTTATCGCAACGATACCGCTCGCCTTTTCGTAACACTGCCCGAGGGAAATCCTCCCTAATCCCAACAAAGGCGAGATAATGACGTGAAAACTTGCCGCCTAGAGGATATTGACACCCCTTTTGCGGGTAGGTAAACGCTCACCCATCTCAAGGGCGGGGGGCATCTGATACGGCTGGCCGTTTCCCTGGGTAGTATTATCTTTGCGCGATTTTCGAAAGTAATGATGTGACAACAAAACCCAAGACCTCCAGCACCGACCCCTAGCGCCGGCCTCCAGTGCCGGCCTCCAGCGTCGGCCTCCAGTGCCAGCCTCCAGTGTCGGCCCCCATTGCCGGCCTCCAGCGTCGGCCTCCAGTGTCGGCCTCCAGCGACGGCACCAAAGACCGGCGCTCAGCATCGGCACCAAAGACCAACTCCGCGTTGGCACCAAAGGCCGGCGCCCAGCGTCGGCACCAAAGACAACTCCGCGTTGGCACCAAAGACCGGCGCCCAGCGTCGGCATCAAAGACCAACTACACGTTGGCACCAAGAACAGGCCTCCTGCACTGGCTCGGCCTCCGGCATTGGCCTCAGCGTCGGCCCTCATCACCGGCCTCCAGTGCTAAGACTTTGGCTCCCGCCTCCGGCTCCGGCCTCCGGCACCGGCCTCCCGTCGGCCTTCAGTATCTCCCACATACACAATGACTACTCATGCAACCGATCCCGTGATCTAAGGCCTACTGCCAAGCACCTCGCTCACCAAAATCACGGGCAAGTGTTAGCCTAATCGGTAGTTACCGCTATAAGCGGCCCTTATCCAGCAACAGTCCAACGACTTGCCGTTCGGTGAGACATCACAACGGGACAGATTCGATGGTTCCAACAGAACAAGGTAAACGGGATCCCCGACAGGTATAAAAGGAGGACCCGAGCTCCATGCAAGGGGACTCTCTCTCTGACTTCCTCTTTAAGAATTCTACACATAAATCATATCCCTGTTCGACGACTCACTGACTTGGGCGTCGGAGGGTCCCCACCAGAACCGTCGGTCCGGGACTTTTTGCAGGCTCTAGAAGGAAGACGACGACTTCTCTGCGCACGCAGCAATCCTAGCCTACCCGACGCTCGTCGTACGTGATTTGGCTGCAACAGTGGGTGTTTGGCAGATGGTGGCTACCTAATTGATCAGACTGAGGCTAAAGTTATACTCTATGTTCTTAAGACAATTTCGTCCCGCAATGGTGCTCACGGTCAGTATGACGATTATCTCCCAGGATACAACAGTCTCCTTTTGATGAAAGGAGCACTACAATTCACCAAAACTTTCGAACCAAGAATGTTACTCTCTTTTTAATGCACCATTGCTATACTACCCTTAGGAAAGTATGCAAATGCCTAAAAGAGGAGAAGGCTAAAATTTATTCAAATTGAACTCAATTCAGAATGGTTTGAAATGGATGAAATGAGAGGGTCTTCGATCCTATTTATAGGTTTTTAGGTGTCCCTTGTAAGCAGTCCTACGAAATTAAATTTAATTTGAATTCTTTGATCGGATTTGATCAAAGGATGTGAGGGTTAAAGGCTTATCACCCTTGATATGCCCATTAACATCGTGATCTTCAGATTAGGCAATCGGATAAGCTTTTTCATGACTGAAGATCAGCCGATCAGATAAGCCTATCCTCATCCTGATATGCCTTCTTACCATCGTGATCTGATGATCACGTTATCAGATAGGCGGTTGCACGTCTTTTGATATGCCTTTTCATGATCAGACCGTTGACTTATCTCCAACCGTACGATCGAACGGGTGCCTTATCACCAACTGATGAACAGGTATCTTATCACCAACCATCCTATTGACTGGTCAACTGACGGGTGTGAGCCGTTGGATCGCGATCGCGATCATGATCACCGCATCTCGACCCTTCATCCGATCGATCAACGATCAATTGATCTCAGCCCTTTATCTTGATCTGATCAGTCTCCACCGTCGGATCCTCATGATCTATAAAAAATTTAAAGCCCCTCAAGCTCCTCGCGACGATGCGAAGTGCACCTACAAAGCGCCCATTACGCCCTTTGCACACGCGCGTGCGCGAGGGTGATGCTACCATCACCCTCAAGCTCTCCACTTGTGGTGAGCCTAAGGAACTTAAGCTTCAAGAAAGTGGTTTCCATATAAGTGAACCTTCCTTTCTTGATTTTTTTTATGTGGGACTAAATGTCCCCGCAATTTCTCATTCACATGCACAAAGAGGTAATGGGCTTCCAAGGCCCATTAGGGTATTTAGGGTCTATTTTGGCCCATTACCCAACAATCCCCTACATGAATGAAAATTGGACTTAGATCAAAGATCATCAAAGATCAACAAAGGCAAACTCCCACATAAAAGGATTTTAATGCAAATGAATATGCAGACACACTAAAGAGAGTATAATGGGATGAAGTTGTATCGGGATATGTAGCTTGTGGCTTTGAACCTTCCTTAGTGAGTTGTTATCGAGTTTACTTGTTAAAAGGTGAACATGATGTCTTGAACCTTTCAGTGTTTTGTGTAAACTAAGACAATAACAATTACGCAACTTCTTCCCGAGCATTCTTTTGGTTTTCATGGTTGTGTTCATTTTGGCCCCGAACAACTCCTGGTCTCATGAGTGCTTTAAAGAATTAAACTTTAAAATTCTCATAGAATTGGCCCAGTTCACACTCACATAGGTGATTCTTATTAAGAGTATCCTGCTATACCCCACATGATGTTCATGTCATAAGAATCATTAAAAGCAATGCTTATCCTAGTACCTTTAGCAGGTAGCACCAATTATCATAGGAATGAGTAGGATTGGACATCCTTAGTGCTATCAAGTCTTTTCATAATTTAGTTGTCCCTTTTGAACCTAGATCTTGGGATCTCCAGTCAGCTAGGTTGGGTATCCACTATGAAGATTTTTCAGTTATAGGTTTTAAACCCATTCTCCTCGATAAACAGTTTACTTGATCTCTTGGCAACCCTTTGTTAATGGATCCGCTAGGTTTTTCTTTGACTGAATATAGTCAATAGAAATTACACCAATGTCAAGTAACTGCTTAATGGTATTATGTATGCGACGTATATATCTAGACTTACCATTATACATCTTATTCAGTGCTCTGCAAATTACCGATTGACTATCACAATGTATGCATATTGCAGACACAGACTTTGGCCAACATGAAATATCTTCTAGAAGGTCTCGAAGCTATTTTGCTTCTTCAGCTGCCTTTTCTAAGGCAATAAACTCAGATTCCATAGTGGATCGAGCTATACATGTTTGTTTAGAAGATTTCCATGATACAGCACCTCCTCCTAAGGTGAATACATATCCACTTGTGGATTTTGTATCTTTTGTGTAGATATCCAATTTGCATCACTGTATCCTTTTAGTACAGCTGGATATCTTGAATAATGTAATCCATAACTCAGGGTATATCGAAGATATCTTAATACCCTTATTAGAGCTGTCCAATGATTTGGACCTGGATTACTTGTAAATCTACTCAACTTATTGATGGCATATACTATGTCAGGACGAGTATAATTTATGACATACATTAAACTGCCAATTATACGTAAGCATTCCAATTGAGATATGGGTTCTCCAGTATACTTAGCCAAATATAGATTAAGATCTACATGTGTTTTCACCGGGCTAGTATCATACTTTTTATACTTATTTAATATTTTCTCAATATAATGAGATTGAGATAATATTATTTCTTCAGATGTTCTAGTGATTCGAATCCCTAGTATAACATCTGCAACACCCATATTTTTCATATCAAAATGTTTGATCAACATTTTCTTTGTCTGTTTAATAATTTCAGTATTACTGCCAATGATTAATAGGTCATCTACATATAAGCAGATATCACATACCCTTCAGGCAGGATTTTGGCATATATTTGTCACATTCATTTATTTTGAATCCATTTGATAACATAACATTATCAAATTTTATATGCCATTGCTTAGGTGCTTGCTTTAATCCATATAAGGTTTAACAAGTCTACACACCTTCTTTTCTTATCCTGAAACAATAAATCCCTCAGGTTGTTCCATGTATATTTCTTCATCTAATTCACCATTCAGAAAAGCAGTTTTAACATCCATTTGATGAATTTCAAGATTGTTAATGGCTGCAAAAGCAATTAACATTCTTATAGATGTTATTCTACTTACTGATGAATAGGTATCAAAGAAGTCTATACCATCTTTTGTTTGAAGCCCTTAGCCACTAATCTGGCTTTATACTTGTCAATTGATCCATCAGCCTTTAGCTTTTTCTTAAAAATCCACTTGCACCCTAAAGGTTTCATACCATATGGTAAGTCTACCAACTCCCAGGTATGATTATGATGATGGACTCAATTTCACTGTTAACAGCTTCTTTCCAAAAGGGTGCTTCTGGATTAGACATTGCCTCTTGAATGTCTGAGGTTCATCTTGTAACATATAAGTTACATAATCAGGACCAAAAGACTTTCCAACTCTTGGTCTCTTACTGCGTCGGGTTCATCTTCAGGATATTCTTCCTGATGACTACTACTAGCAGTATTATCATCATAAGTTCTTTTATTTAAACTTATTTCTAATTTCCTTTTACTTGGAAATATATCTTCAAAGAATGTTGCATTCCTTGATTCCATGATTGTATTTATCTGTATATCAGATATATCTGATTTATACACAAGAAAGCGATATGCACTACTATTATGTGCATAACCGATAAATATACAATCAACAATTTTAGGTCCTATTTTAACCTTTTTGGGGTCTGGAATAGCTACTTTAGCTAGAAACCCCCACACTCTTAAGTAATTGTAAGAAGGCTTCTTTCCTTTCCACAACTCATATGAAGTAACTTCCTTCTTCTTAAGAGGTATCTTATTAAGAATATAATTTGATGAGAGAATTGCTTCTCCCCATAAATTCTGTGGTGTACCAGAATTTATCAACATAGCATTCATCATTTCTTTTAATGTGCGATTTTTACGTTCTGCAATTCCATTAGATTGAGGCGAATAAGGAGCAGTAGTTTGATGAATAATGCCATGCTCTTGACAGAATTCGTCAAAAGGTGCATCGTATTCACCTCCTCTATCACTCCTTATGGCCTTAATCTTTTTCCCAAGTTGATTTTTAACTTCATTCTTATAACATTTAAACATTTCTAAAGCCTCCTCCTTAGACTTTAGTAGATACACATAGCAGTATATAGTTGAATCATCAATAAATGTTATAAAATACTTTTTACCTCCTCTAGTTTGAACTGACTTTAAGTCACATAGATCACTGTGAATTAAGTCAAGAGGTTCAGTATTTCTTTCAACTGATGGAAATGGCGTTTTTGCTAACTTAGCTTCAACACACACTTCACACTTGTAATGTAGATCAATTTCACGATTAGGTAATAATTTTAATTTTATTAATTTTTGTAATAAATTAAAATTTACATATCCTAATCTATCATGCCAAAAATAAGAAGAGTCAACCATATAAGTAGAAGAAGAAGCTTTATTTATTTCAAGGTTTCTATGTACAGTCATTACATTCACCTTGAATAATCCATTATTCAAGTAACCCCTTCCAATAAATATTCCCTCCTTAGTAAGTACAAATTTATCAGACTCAAAGACCATCCTAAAGCCATGTTTGCTTAGGAGGGAGCCTGATATAAGATTCTTCCGGATGTCAGGGACATGTAGCACATCATTCAGTAGAAGCTCCTTGCCAGATGTCATCTTCATAACGATGCGGCCAAGTCCTTCTATCTTGGATATAGCGGAGTTACCCATGACCAAATTTCTGCCATTGATAGGAGTATATGATAAGAACATACTCTTATCAGAGCAGACATGTCTGGTAGCTCCAGTGTCGATGTACCATTCATTTGCTTTGTCAACCATGTTTGCTTCAAATACAACAGCTGACAGCATCATCTCGGATACCTCTTGGATAGGGTTTCAGTAACATTGACTTCTTTCTTTTCTTTGTCCTTGAAACGGTAATCCTTGGATTTGTGTCCTTGCTTTCTACAAACAAAGCACTTTCCCTTGAACTTATATTTCTTTGGATTGCCCTTCTTCTGTTTAAAGCCTTCTTCTGAAAACTTGCACTTCTTTCTTCCTTCTATGAGGTTGGCTTTTGGCTCATCAGGTTGTCCTCCTCCTGTCTTCTTATCTTGGCTCTTATTGTCCTCCTTGATCCTCAGGCGGACAATTAGGTCTTCAAGTCCCATCTCCTTCCACTTGTATTTCAGATAGTTCTTGAAGTCCTTCCATAATGGTGGTAGCTTCTCTATGATGGCAGCTACCTAGAATGACTCACTGAGAGACATTCTCTCTACATGTATCTCATGCAGGACGATCTGGAGCTCTTGGACTTGCTCCATAACAATTTTGTGGTCGACCATTTTATAGTCTAAGAACCTTCCAACCACAAACTTCTTGTGTCAGCATCCTCAGTCTTATATTTTTTGTCCAGGGATGCCCATAACTCCTTGGCAGTAGCAATACTACTACATATTGTACAGGGTATTGTCCATACCATTCAGGATGTAGTTCTTGCAAAGGACATCTGAGTGGTTCCATGCCTCCATCGCATCAATTACTTGCTTGTCGGTCTCCCCTTCCTTCAGGACAGACGGATCTTCATTCAGCACTCTGACCAGATTCAGAGTTGTGAGGTAGAACAGCATCTTCTGTTGCCACCTCTTGAAGTCCGTGCAAGAGAATTTCTCCGGTCTTTCGGCTTGAATGGATGTCGTCATAGTAGCCATATGCAGCAGCACTTCGATAGCAGGAAATTGTCTTAAAAATTTGTTGGTGGATGTTTGGCAGATGGTGGCTACCTAATTGATCAAACTAAGGCTAGAGTTATACTCTATGTCCTTAAGATAATTTTGTCCCGTAATGGTGCTCACGGTCAGTATGACGATTGTCTCCCAGGATACAACAGTCTCCTTTTAATGAAAGCAGCACTACAATTCATCAAAACTTTCGAACCAAAAATGCTACTCTCTTTTTAATGCACTATTGCTATACTACCCTTAGAAAGTATGTAAATGCTTAAGAGAGGAGAAGGCTAGAATTGATTCAGATTGAACTCAATTCAGAATGGTTTGGGATGGATGAAATGAGAGAGTCTTGGGTCCTATTTATAGGTTTTTAGGTGTCCCTTGGAAGCAACCCTATGAAATTGAATTTAATTTGAATTCTTTGATCGGATTTGATCAAAGGATGTGAGGGTTAAAGGCTTATCACCCTTGATATGTCCATTAACATCGTAATCTTCAGATCAGGCGATCAGATAAGCTTTTTCATGGCTGTGATCTGAAGATCAGCCGATCAGATAAGCCTATCCTCATCCTGATATGCCTTCTCACCATCGTGATCTGATGATCCCATTATCAGATAAGCGGTTGCATGTCTTTTGATATGCTTTTCATGATCAGACCGTTGACTTATCTCCAACCGTACGATCGGATGGGTGCCTTATCACCAACCAACGATCGGACGGGTGCCTTATCACCAACCGTCCTATTGACTGGTCAACCTGTTGGATCGCGATCGCGATCATGATTTGATCACCGCATCTCGACCTTCATTCGATCAATCAACGATCAAATTGATCTCAACCCTTTATCTTGATCCGAACGTCTCCACCGTCAAATCCTTTCATGATCTATAAAAAATTTAAAGCCCCTCGATGCGAAGTGCACCTACAAAACGCTCATTGCGCCCTTCGCACACGCGCATGCGCGAAGGTGATAACATCACCCTCAAACTTTCCACTTATGATGACCCTAAGAAACTTAAGCTTCAAAGAAGTGGTTTCCATATAAATGAACATTCCTTTCTTAATTTTTTCGATGTGAAACTAATGTCCTCACACAAAAGGTAATGAGCTTTAAATTAAGATATTTAGGGTCTATTTTAACTCATTACCTAATAGGAGACGATGCTGAGAAAAGGAGAGGAAACAGGGGTGAGGGCAGGGGCAGTGCCGGATTGAGAGGGTAGAGGGTGGAAAGGATAATTTAAAAATTTAGTATTTTTTAAAAAAAATGGGGGGTCCTCTACTGAGTAATTGTTTCGGTGTAAATAGAAGCTCCGTTGGAGAAATGATGAGTTCTTGGATTACCGGATCCGCCCTCCTTCGGCACTTCGCCGCATTTTCTCCATTTCGAATATCGGCGAGCCTTTATTTTCACTCTATTCACGAAATGAACGACACACACCAGGCAATTATCCTCACCACAAATACCATAAACCCCGTGATGATAGACCATAAAGAAGAGGGGCGTGAAAATAAAAGCAAAGGAGAGAGAGAGCATGGGAATTTGTCACCGCTTATTCTTTTTCCACTAAATTCTTCCTTCTTTATTGCCATCCCTCCCAATTCCATCGCTAGCTTTTTTTTTTTTTTTCACCGTATATTCTAGTGTTTTCCGGAAAATAAAGAGAATTTTAATCCGTCAGTTTATTTTTTTATGGACACCAAAAATTATTTTTCATTTAATTTAATGCATTGAAAATAAATCAAATATTAAAAAAAGAAAGTAAAAAAAAAAAAAGGCGGGGGGGGGGGGGGGGGGGGGGGGGGGGAAGAAACGCGTAAAAAAAGCCTGATAATATTGAAATAGTCCACATAAACCAACTCAGGATTTACCAGCTACCAAAAGGTTTTATATTTTAGATATTAAAATATCTGATCGATGGACACCAGAAACAAACTTTAGAGCCTGGCCTTTTGCAGCCAGACGGATTCCCATACTTTCCCATTCCACACAATAGCTTTGTTTGGTCATTAATTATGAGTGTCATGATGGGGTACATACATTTTGATTTGTCTCAACTCTTTGACCACAATATTGCAGAATCTGTTAGAGCTAATATTATTATCAATGGAGTCAGCGAAAACAAGATGGAAACAGAGGTCAAACAACCAAATAACTTATCCACGGCACTGTGATAGAGAGCCGGAAGAACAACTCTGTAAGAATGTTCTATTTTGAAACTGAGAAGGATTAACGGAAAAAAAATAAGAGTCACTGTTTTTTTTTAATAAACAATAAATGTAATTAGAACCTTAGAAAAGAAGTCCCTTAAAGTGCTCTAAAGCTCCGGAGGAAAATTCTCCGTCCAAAACATACTTTAAGGAGATGGAAAAGATTTGCTAGGCAAAAAAGGATGCATAGATCCAAATCTCCCATTAATCCAAGATATTACAGGGATGAATCACTTTCAAAAAACTGTCAAATTCATTTATCGCATCAATTACCATCAATAAATTATATCATGCTACTACCGATAAATCTTTTTTTTGGAAAAGCTGCAACCAATAAACCATATCCTGCAACAAGCAGTTTAGTATAGGATATTATGAATGCTGTAAAGGGAATAGCAGCTGCAAGAATATGTCTTCTCAAATGATCATGAATAATAAAACTTAAATGTAGGGATTCATCAAAGTCAATTTTAATAACTTCTCAAGAAAACAATAGGAAGATGAGGTTTTAGTAATCTGGGATTATAGGTGCCTCAAATATCAGTGAAAAATTTCATTTCTTTGACAGGATATATTCCTCTATCAATATACTAGCGTGTGTGATATGAAAAAAAAAAAAAAAAAAGCCACAAGCACCAGCAGAGTTTGATGACATGAAAGACGAGCGTAAGGTCCGGAACACCTTGGAGAGACAAGAATTTGAAATCCTTAACAAGAAGAGCACTCAAGAATATTTGATAATTAACAAACTACTGCATTAAATTCAACACAATTGTTGATAGAAAAAATGCAGAAAAAAAAAATCCGGTTGGAGGAGGTCCCGAGAGGTAGGTAAGTTTCTTTGGAAAGGTACCCATCACTTCTTTTTTTTAGATACTATGATCGATGAAACTATATTCATGCTATATAATATTTTTTTTAGATACTAGATGAAACTAGATGAAACTATATTCATGCTAGATGATCGCAAATTAGGCAAAGGATGGATTTGATCTTTAGATAAATGAAATAACAACTTCATTTGACAGAACAGCAGCATGATGCCATTCACAAACAGTCTCCAGTCTCTTTTCAAACTACTTAACCATTAAGCTGCTGCACATGTTTCCAACACCCTTAAATGTATTTATTTATTTTATTTTTTTTGTGTGCGCGTTAGAGGGCGGAAACATTTTTAATTTCAGTTGGACTTTGAAGGAATATCAATTTCTAAAGAAGGAGGTTCTGATCATAGATAATTGCTGTTTGCAAGTAACAATGATGTAAGTGCGTCATGAGAATCTGAAAAATCAGGTGATGGTAATCAAATGCAAGTAAGCAACTACAGAACTTCAGTACAAACTTCCCAAGTTCACATAGATACCTATTAAAAATTCTTATTGGGTTTCTTGACAAAGAGACAGCATCAGTTGCAATTGCCAGAATCTCCAGGAAGAAAAAGGCCAGCTACACCTCACATGCCTACTGTAACAGTGAGAGCCTTGGTACAAATATGAACTGCAGAGAATCAGAAAGCAAAATATACATCAGAGATAGCAACAAAATGCATAAAACAACTACACAGCATGGTACAAATATGAACTGCAAAGAATCAGAGAGCAAAATATACATCAGAGATAGCAACAAATGCATAACACAACTACACAGCATGTCTAACGATGGACATTCCCACATCATATTGGTTTTCCATGGCTACCAACCTCAGCAATGCAAGGATGCTGCAGCAAACTCAGAAAAGATACAGAACATGATGAAGCCATGTAGTCATTCAATGATTACGAGCTTTCGTCTCCCTCATCATCTTCACCTCCTGAAAGTCGACACAATATAATAAACAATTCATAAGCTTCTTATCTGTTTCGACAGACGTAGTAATTTTGGTAGCTGAAGGCTAAGAGCAAAGATCGAAAAAGAATAACTAGTGCTGTATTCTGTGCAAATATCATTAAAAGCTTATGCCAGCAAAACATATTAAAAACACACCCTTCCATGAGCTACATGTAAATGTGCGCATCATTTGATAAAACATCTATTCTTCTTTTCTCTACTATCCAATATATGTTGGTTTTCAAACTTGTTTGCCTTCACTTATCTTCAAAGCTAGATTTTGTTTGATTATCTTTGCATTTTGTTGGGGGGGGGGGGGAGGCGTTGGAAGGGGGAAAAAGCATTTCGAAATCACCAGAAATCGATCTGGTCAATGGGGAAGCTCACATCAAGTAAACCAGCTAACTAACCTGCAACAAGTGGTTCTTGTTCTTGTTCTTCTTCATCATCACGATCATCGCTGCTGCCACTGTCCCCGTAGATGGCATTGAGATAGTCTAGAGAGTCCCTGGTGAAAACGAGGTTCTCGGCGTCAAGGACATCGAACAGGTTCAGCGTCCTGGGCGTGAGCATCTTCAGGGTCCCGATGTTCCGGCAGGAGAGGCGGACGTTGTCCGGCACCTCCATCATCAGGAACATGGATTTCTTCTTGGGGTCCAAGCCCCACCTCATCATGGCCGCCACGAACTCCCTAGTCTTGGGGCCCTCTCGGAATTGGTCCTCCAAGTCCTCCACGACGAGGGCGTCGGCGGCAGCGGCGGCGCTGGTGATGGCGGTGGAGATGGCAAGGCGCTTCTCCTTGCGGTTGATCTTGATGGACCAATCGCGGGGCTTGGGACCAAAGACGACGCCCCCACCGGGGCGGAGAGGGGTGCGCTGGGAGCCACGGCGGGCGCGCCCGGTCTTCTTCTGGGGGTAGGGCTTCTTGCCGCCGCCTCTGACCTCGCCGCGGGTGAGGGTGGAAGCGGTGCCGCGGCGGGCATTCTGCTGGTCGGTGATGAGGCCGCGATGGACGACGGCGCGGGCGGTGTCAGGAGGGGCGACCTTGAGGTCGAGGGACGCCTCGCCGACCCTCTCGCCAGAAAAGGAGATGACGGGAAGGGTGGCGAGCTCGGACCAGAAGCTTAACCTTTTGACAAGGGTAGAGGGGGAGGCAGAGAGGCGGCGGGGAAGCGGGAGGGGTTGGAGGAAGATTGAGGAGGAGGAGGAGAAAGAAAGGGAGATGGTCGGCGGCGGCAGGGGCATTTTCGCCTTAGGGTTGGAAGAAGAGGAGAGGGCAAAGGGTAGTGGCAGAAAGCCATCCGTTATCCATTATTATTATTGTTGTTAATAAGAAAAAAAAGTAAAGGATTTTTTTGGTGGGTTTGTGAGTGAATAAATAAGGACGGGGGACGAATATAATTATAACCATAATTACAAACAAAATAAACAAAACATGATTTGCGGTGGAAAATATTGATTATTCCATCAAAGATAATAGACCTGTTCCCTCTAATATAAAGAAGTTAATGTAATTCCTAAGTAACTTTGTTTTGGGACCAAAGTTTCGTCCTTGTTTTAAATGTCTGACTAAAAACCGGATATTCAATATCTGTTCTCTGTGGGATAAGGTGCCCGATACCACCACGATCCCATGACCTTTTGCACATACATTAGCCGACTTTCACTGTACACCTAGATTTCTTCGAAATTCCATTACATCCCTGCATTTACGAACTTTTTTTTTTTTTTTTTTTCCTTCCGATGTTGTATAAGAAAATGAAAGGAATTTAAAATGTCCATTATATTCTCATCAAGGGATGACCAGACTTCAGGAATGTGAGAAACCCCTTGTTCAGCTGCAGCACGAGTCGTTGCACTGCACACGAACAAATCTGCTTAATAAAAGAGAGACTAAAGTTAGCAGACAGAAGCCTGCTTGAAACGAAAGAAGAAGCCCTGCAGAAACAAAATATGGCTTTTAATCTCGATGCTCCACTATATTTTTCCATTCTACGATGTTCTGATTTTCCAGGAAGTCCTTGCAATCACATAATCAAGTACTTACAGGGGGCAAATCTTATTTTGTTTGCGTCTTGTTGAGAGCTTATCAAAGTAATTGATTTTCTAGTCATACATGGCTAATAAATGGCCCCAATTTGCTGATTGGTGAAGTAAAAATCGAGAAAACAAAAAATCAGATAACCAAATCATGAAAGCGCTTTTGATCTTGAATTATTGTTCGGTCTGATTTCTCTAGTCACCACTGAACGAGCTACCTTCACCAGCTCCTCCTTAACCATGAAGAGGACTGCTGCAGCAAACACGCTCTGCACAATTTTTGTGCTCATTCCTTTATAAAAACCTGATAGGCCTTCGTAGCGGATCATCTTTGCGACAGCATCAAATGTACCTGCACCTCAAAAGAAATTAAAATCATACCAATAAAGGAGCAACCGTGCCACTTCATCAGCATTAGAATTTAATTTTTCACTTGAACACAAGAAAATAAGAATCATGTGTAGTGATGACACAAAAAACAAGGAAGACCCTCAAAAGGTTTGACTGGGGTTTTAGCATGTAGTGGACAGAAAAAATGTTAATTCACCGCTTAATTTAAAATGTTGTATTTTTTAGATGGTATCAGACCTGACCTTTATACTGACGTCTCTTGTCGTCATCATGTCCTTGTTTCACCTGAAGCCTTGACTGAAATAAATTATATCGTATTACTGACAGTTCCAACAAGATGGGATGACGCTCAAGCTATAGCAATATATTCAACATAGAAAACGACAAGGACTGGAATGAAACAATTATAAATCAGCAAAGCTGAAGATTGGTCACCTTCACCACTAAGAGGGGATATGTAACAACGGTAGCTCCAAGTTTGGCAACAGCTCCGAGAATGAAAATCTGAACATGGCTAATTGTTATAACAGGACATTCATATTGTTTAACAAGTAGACAAGTCTCCTCAAATGTAGAGTAACCCATAAAGACTTATATTGCAAGGCAGCAAAAAGCCAATTGAGTCTTCCCCAACAAGGGATCTTCATAGACCTAGACACGCGCACGCGCGCGTACACATATGCATACATACATATATCCTGGACTTGACTACATTTAAATGTAGCCAAGTTTGGATTCATCTCCCCTACCTTTAGATCTACAAAATTCACGAACTTCAAAGATAAAAAAGTAGAAAAGGTAAGATGACTTCAAGATCCATGTAAATCTAAGAATGAAAAATGTGATTTAATCTAGATTTGATTACCTTCAAATGTATTAAATCCTAGAAAAAGCTCTCTCTCTCTCTCTCTCTCTATATATATATATATATATATATATATATATATATATATATGTAGACTTGGTTATATTCAAATCTAGCCAAACCTAAATTTGATCATTTTTTTTATCTTTGGATCCACACAGTTCACGAATTCCAACGATAGAAAAAATGAAAAGAGCGGGATGGCTCCAAAATCCGTGTAAATCTATGGGTGAAGAAGATAACCAAATCCTATATTTGGCTGCATTTGAATGTAACCACACACATTAAAAGCCCAACTTTAGGTTACATCACCGAGAAATATGACTATTTTCAAGTTTGATTCAAGAATTTATGGCTACCAACATATTCTAAAGTCAAAGTGAGGTCTACCTCCAGAGCAGTTAATCCATCAGTGCCTTTCCCATTTGAGGCTCGTTTTTTCTTCATCTTCTTCAGAAGAGTTTCATACAGCATGAACTGGATGGAAGGATTGCTGACCTGAAGCACATACAAAGTTACAGTCTAACTCAATTACAACTTCAAACACGTTTTTTCCTACCAACCATTATAAGCGTGGGAACTACACCCTTCCAGAAACCCCATAGTCCTGCTTCATCATAGAGTTCTTGAACCTGTATGAGTTAATTTAATTCAGTCAATAAAACTGGCTTAACTGAATGGGAGAGAAAAGCAGGCTAGAACCATTTATGATGCAGCCGGTGTTAACATTCCAATTTCTGGGGAAAAAAGTGTTCTATCATATAGACATTGCAGGGACATTCTAACAAAATAGTTGTCAGATTCACAAGGAAAAGATATCTTTACTATTTATAAAAAGTGTTAGTTACTTTCCAGCTCATTTACCGATCACAAGGGCTATAAGTACATTGCATTTATTGACCATGTGAGTCAATGTTACAATGCCTCACCTATCCATGAAATAAACCACAGTTTCGAACTGAATAAATCAACAGGCTGTGGATATTGTCTAAAAATAAGTTTTCCATAAAAGTCAAAAATGAACTTGATAAAGAGACGAGAGGTTCTTTGTCCACACAAACAGCAATCTAATATATAAATAACAAGGGCATGAAGGTATACCACATGGCTGGTTCTGTAAGGATGATGCTCAACAATTGCAGGCGGAATTGCTTCATCTGGAACATATGACAAAGCACGACTAATTTTTGTTTTATCTGTCTTCTTGTGAGTCTGCAAAGTGCCAAAGCATTTTAACAACAAAAACCAAGTAAAACAGTTTTCCACAGACATTTATATCAATAACATAATCTGGGAGCACATGATGGTGCTGGAAAGGTTTAAGCAAGCATTGACACACTCTAACTGCAACATTAAGTTCGTCTCTCACCTGCATCCGTGTAACTACCACCCAGATAGGGTTTGTCAGTAGCACATTTACACATCTGCACCCAGGAAAATATGAAGAAACTTAGTATGTGACCAGGTTGGTACCAAAAAAGGAACAAGCCACATTCCATGATGGTTGCCAAGCTCAAACTTGGTTTTTTGGCTCCCCATTGATCTGCTTTAAACAAGCATGAATGTGTAGCCAAAGTAGCCACCATTTCTCAAGTGTTTTGGTATTTGCAGCATGGCTAGCATTACTAATATCCAACTCCAGGTACAAGACTAGCATTACAAATAAGAAATCCATGTGCGTTTAATCACCCGGATAGTGCAGCAACAACGAGTGACTCGAACATGCCAACAGATCCATCTCCAAATCCTTCCTTCCAACGATCAAGAGCAGCAGCTTCTGCTCTGTTCCTAAATATTTGATAGAAATAGTAATATACACCCTGTGCCAAAATAATATCATTCAATAAGAAAATCCTGGATAGAAACATGTATATTAGCAGTTTAGCATCGTGCACTTTCAGGTAACAAACCAAAGCAAAACCAAGCACTTCAGAAGGGGGAATCAGATGACAAAGATGAAGAGAGCATGGCCATGTATAATGGCTAATCAATATAATCTTGGTTTAAAGAATGATGTATCACAATTGATCTAATTAATATTCGTAGATAAAGCTAAAACATCTTATAAATAGCTCATTCATAAACTTGTCACTGTTTTGCTGCACTAATTATTGCAATCAGATCAAGTCTAAAAGCACAAAGGAGTGAGACAAATTTAGTTAAGACAGGTCATTTGAGAAACCATTCAATCATAGCAAGATTTCTATGACTATTCTTTTCTGGTTTCCTCCAGATTTCTTTGAGGCTTACTTGTATGTCTTTCTTAATCAGAGCTCTGGATCAATTGGACTAACACTTTTGGGTCAAATGAGTAAGCTGTTATTCTAGGGCATCAACTAATCCTTGGGTTTATTCATAAATAGAGTGCCCCAAATCCTTTTGCCCTAAAAGTGCCAAAATTAGATGGTTCAGAAGAAGTAACATGGTAATTAGAAGCCAAAAAGAGTACGCTATGTTCAAAATAAGAGGAATGAGCTTTCCCATACCATACATATGGCTCTTCAGATGGGAACTCTTGATAAACTAAATGGTGTAAAGAGATTGTAAGTAACCTGGATACTGATAAATTATGTCTTCAATATGTTTGAGGGGTTAAAGTTTGAGATAACTCAGTTCAGCTGTTAAAGTCCTGCTACCTTATCCCACATGTCTCCCATGTCATTTAAAGTCTCCAAATTTGATATGCATCAGCCTATGACTTTGACAGCCTCTGACTTGGTTTGATTTCCATCAAACAGCTACTCTAGAATGTGGATTTATCTTCAACCTACATCTTCTGCCGCATCACCCTCTCTCAAAGAAGTCGCTACTTGATCAATCAATTCACTGTACATTAGTAAAGACAGCCACTTGATCAGT
Organism: Calamus simplicifolius; assembly: GCA_900491605.1. NCBI lineage: Eukaryota > Viridiplantae > Streptophyta > Magnoliopsida > Arecales > Arecaceae > Calamus > Calamus simplicifolius. The sequence continues at coordinate 79,812 of UESW01003995.1, read as the reverse complement.
ATGTACATTACATTCATTATCAATAGAGACATTTGAATTCCTGTCATACAGAAACTTCTGAAACTTGTCAATGCACTTGATTCATGCCTGAAAACTAAAATCGCTGAGTAATACATGGCTCCATGCCAATATCTTGAAAGATCCTGCATTCTCCAACTAATCTTTTCGACCACATAGCCTGCTTCGCAGCTTCTACATTGCCATATGGTCATTTGCTGACTGTGAGCTTGTTTGTCAAGCATAGAAATTTTACAACATTTTTCTCTTCTTAACAAGTTTCTCCTCTTTGTTCAACTCTGCTTGACTTGTACCCACAAACATGCATCTTGAGCCAATTTTCTCAGAAAGATGCGCTACTATTTCCCAATTTATGGACATGGCTATGCATCAGCATAACTTGAGATGGGAAGAGATAGAATTCCTACATTTTCCATATAGATTGTGTGAGCCTAACTTTTAGAATTCACCTAATCTTTTCTCAATTATTGATGGCAGCATTCATCAAAACCTATTTAACTCCAACTAGAGCCCAAGTCCTTGTTCCTTTTGCCACCTAGGCCTCCTCACATGCATGACTAACATTCTGTCAGCTTTCCTATGTTATGGATTCAACTTAATAGGACAGAGCTAGCAAAGCACTTAATTGCTGATGGTAACAATGCAATCATGGAGAAAGAAACAAAATATATCCATCAAAAGAATCTATCTTGTTTTCTTCACTTAATTTTGTTTTCTGGCAGAGCGGGGTTAAAAAGCAATTTTCCATTAAAATGAAACCTCACTGTTTCAAGGTCGTACCTCTGATCGATGACAAGGTTTTAGAAATATTGCCTTGCTAACTAGTGACAAAAGATAGCCAACGTGTCACAACAAATATGGTGCAATGCTCCTAGCTTGTGAAAGGTTAATCACCGAACATGATTTCACCACCCAACCAATACCAGATGGGTGCAACATTTCTTATTAGAGAAATTCAAGATCACAAGACCGAGATCCCGATGTGCAAGCAACATTTGCCACAAAACGAACCCTGTGTAAGCCAATGTCTGAGAATGAATTCGATCTCCTTGTAAAACCACATGTCATATCAATGGAAAGGAGATCGAATAATCAAAGTAGTGACAACGTATGCCATGGAAGAAGGCAGGTGCGGTGAAAACATGATAGAAACTAACCTCACCCTCTGCCGTTCGGGCAGGGTGTAGTGGGTGGGGATTGGCCTCGCCTAATCTTTCATTTTGGTTTTCCCGAAAAGAAATTTAAAAAAAAATGACAAAAAGGAAAAGTCGGACTCTAAAACAAACTAAGGCGCAGGTTGATCACGACAAATTCACATCACACCATGTCACTGACAGCGACCGGCAAGAGCACACGGCACGACGAGGAGAGAGGAGAGGAAAGAAACAGAAGAAGAAGAAAGGGTGAGAAGTTAATCACCTGGGAGGCCGCCGTGCCGACCAGCGACGGTGTAAGGCCACCGTACAGACGATCCCATCCCTCCTGCTTAACCACCTAAATTAAACATAAATCCCAAAATTTAGGGCAAAAATATCAGTAATCATGGGGAACGGCGAGGGAAAGGGGGACGGAGATGGGACATACCCGGTACATCTGAAGTATGGTTCCATCCCGGGCGCTGGACTTGGATGGATCGCGTTCGGTCTGCTGGCGAGTGTTGACCTGTGATCCCAAATTATCGAGTTTAAGTCTCGAACCACCGATCCAAGAAATAAATAAATAAAGACACTGTTGGATCGAGGCGAGAAGAGAGAAGGGAGATGTTTGGGTACGGTTTGTAAAGGGTAAGTGAGGAGCTGAGCGATGATCCCTCCGCCGGCGCCGGCCAACCCATTGATTAAAGCGTCCGACATCCCTCGCCTTCCTTCCACGCGAGGAGCAGAGAAGGGGAAGAAAAGAGCTCGGATCACAGCAAAGGTAAGAGGAAGGGAGGGGGAGGGAAACAATCTTTGACACGGTTGAATGCCCCGACATCAAAATGGGAGAACGAAGGAAGGTTGTTCAGCTGTACACGAAAGGCGTCTTGGGTTGCTCGGTCAACACCCATAACGGGCCGGTCCAGTCTACTCCGGTCCAGTCTTATTTTTGGACAGTCCATATATGCAGAAATGCCCCGTTTTGACACCATTGTTTTTTATCTCAATAGTCAAAACAATAAAAATAAAAACTTGTAAGGGTCTGTTTGGATAGAAAGGAATGAAGGAAAGAAAAAGAAAAAGAAGTTAAAAGATCATAAATTACCTTGTTTGGGAGGAGGATAAAAGAAAGTAGGATGGCAACGGCTCGGAAATGGATCAGAGCAGTCTATATCGGTACCCATTCTCGTTAAAAAAAATATCCCCGTTTTTTGTTCCGTTAAGTCGTTATAATTAATAGGGCCGGGATAGGGATACCCGACCGTGCAAATGGGTTATATAAAAAATAAAATTATTTAATTTAATTTAAAATTTATTAAAAATTAAAAAAATAAAATTAATTAGGATAAGATAGAATAAATGCCAACAACCCATCGTTGATATTGATACATCTAACACATTAGCTTTAACATCATAACAAACTAGATACATTAGCTTTAACATCGTAACAAACTAGATAAGAAATGATCCATCAAATTCTAATTGCATTTCAAAAAGAGCAAGAGACGATAGAGTATGTTAACTTCTGCATGAAAGAGGAAGAGTAAGAGACGGGTGCGCAAGAGTCCTTGAGTCATTATATAAAGCTAACGGGAAAGATTTCTCGATCGGTTAAAAATGGTACCGATAGGATAAACGGGGAAATAGAAAAAATTACCATTCCTAATGCTCTGTTTGGATGGAGAGAAAAGTAGGAGGAAAGAAAACTGGAAGGAGAGAAAAGTGAAAGGATAGAAAATTAAAGAGAAATATTTTCTCTCCTTCTGTTTGGATGAGTAGGAGGAAAATAGAGAGGAGAGAAAAGTTGATAATTTACAATGATAATAATATCCTTATTATAGATGATTAAAAAATGCATCGGTTGTTTTTTGAAATGGTCAATATTGGAATGAAAAAAAAAATGAAAAGCACTTTTGAGTTTTCTCTTCGAAATCTCTTCAGTTTTGGAGAGAAAACTTTTATGTGGGGCCCACCACTTTTTTTCCTCTATTTTTCTTTAGTTTTCTTTCCTCCAGACTTTTCTCTCCATCCAAACAAGATAAATTTTATTTTCTCTCATATTTTCTCTCCTAGTTTTCTTTCCTCCCTAATTTTTTCTCCATCCAAATAGAGAGTAAAAGAAAGAAGAAGAAGGAAATGAAAGTAATTGGTTTCCTTTCTTTTTTCTTCACCTAGCATAAATTTGTTAACCTCAAATCCAAGGGTAAACAAATTAGCGAAAAGAGCACAAGATTTAAATTAGGCAAGGGGAGAGTTAGGAAGTCTCCGGAGCTGTGGAAACCTTTATGGAAGGTTTTTATTTTTTAACTTGCCGTCCTAGGCCAATAGCGTAAGGTGAGTGAAATTTTAAATGGATAAGATCTGATAAAGAGAGATGATAGGAATCCATCCAGCAAACCAACATAATCTAAATTCATTCCAAAAAAAAGTAAGGTTAAAGTTTTTTTTAATAAAATAATTCCAAAATTTTTGAAATAAAATTAATCCAAAAATAATCTTTAGCATGCATTTTGCTATTTTTCTAATTTATAATAATAAATTTATTTATTATTTAATAAATAAAATTGGATTGTCTATCTATCACATTGAGGATGAAATTAATATTTTTTATGTATTTTAGTATTTTTAAGATATTTTAAAATTATGAATATTACTCCATCAAACTCGGATAAAGGAGAAGGATTGTGTTAGGTAAGTGACAGCCAACATAAAACTCTATAAATCTTTTAAAATATAATTTAGTAAATCAAACTATGCATTTGCCTCTTAATATTTTAAATATTAGGCAAGGGGCGCAGCATCGGCGCTTGGGTAGGTGATAAGTGAGCAAGGATTCCTACACTACGAACGAGCGTGAGTAAAGGAGTTAATCTTAGAAAGCAACTTAGAACATAAGAACACTAATAAGTAAAGATATGAAAATAGTGGACATTATGATTAAGAGAAAAGTAAATATAATATGCTTATAAGAGACTAAATAAGTAGGTCAAAGATTTAGAAAGAATATAGGATATAAATTATATTATACTGAAAAACATAAGAATAGCATTAGAGTAAGAGGAATAATTGTAAATAAGAATTTTAAGGAATATGTTGTTAAGGTAATTAGAAAAAGAGATTTGATCATATTACTAAAAATTATAATTAAGAATAATATAATTAACATAATTAGTGCATATACACCACAAGTAGGATTGAACAAACAAACTAAGACATAATTTTGGGAAGACATAGATGAAGCAATACAAGAAATACCATAAGAAGAAAATATATATTTGGAAGAAGATTTTAATGGACATGTAAGTAAATAGAGGGATAGATATGAAACGGTACATGAATGATATGGATTTGAAGATAGTAATGAAGCCGGTATGAGCTTATTATATTTTGAAGTGGCGTGTCATGTAACGATAACAAACACTTGTTTCAAAAAGAGATGAACATTTAATAATATTTAAAATAAATATAATAAAGTTAAATAGACTTTTTCTTAACTATGAAGATGGATAAAATAACATGCAAAAATTATAAAGTTATTCCAAGAGAAAGTTTAATTTGCCTATTTATATAAAAATAAAATTATTTAATTTAATTTAAAATTCATTAAAAAATAAAAAAATAAAATTAATTAGGATAAGATAGAATAAATGCCAACAACCCATCGTTGATATTGATACATCTAATACATTAGCTTTAACATCGTAACAAACTAGATACATTAGCTTTAACATCGTAACAAACTAGATAAGAAATGATCCATCAAATTCTAATTGCATTTCAAAAAGAGCAAGAGACGATAGAGTAGGTTAACTTCTGCGTGAAAGAGGAAGAGCAAGAGACGGGTGCGCAAGAGTCCTTGAGTCATTATATAAAGCTAACGGGGATGGGGATGGGGCGGAGAATGCTGTCCTCGGACCGTTTACCCATTTAGTCGTTACCGAAAAATCTCTGTTACCCGTTAAGCTGTTTAAAACGGAGATTTCTCGATCGGTTAAAAATGGTACCGATAGGATAAACGGGGAAACAAAAAAAATTACCATTCCTAATGCTCTGTTTGGATAGAGAGAAAAGTAGGAGGAAAGAAAACTGGAATGAGAGAAAAGTGGAAGGATAGAAAATTGAAGAGAAAATATTTTCTCTCCTTCTGTTTGGATGAGTAGGAGGAAAATAGAGAGGAGAGAAAAGTTGATAATTTATAATGACAATAATATCCTTATTATAGATGATTAAAAAATGCATCGGTTGTTTTTTGAAATGGTCAATATTGGAATGAAAAAAAAATGAAAAGCACTTTTGAGTTTTCTCTCCGAAATCTCTTCAGTTCGGAGAGAAAACTTTTATGTGGGGCCCACCACTTTTTTCCCTCTATTTTTCCTTTAGTTTTCTTTCCTCCAGACTTTTCTCTCCATTCAAACAAGATAAATTTCATTTTCTCTCATATTTTCTCTCTTAGTTTTCTTTCCTTCCTAGTTTTTTCTCCATCCAAACAGAGGGTAAAAGAAAGAGGAAGAAGGAAATGAAAGTAATTGGTTTCCTTTCTTTTCTCTTCAGCTAACATAAATTTGTTAACCTCCAGATCGAAGGGTAAACTGTTGGCCCAGATGGCAACCCAAGAGGGGGGGGTGAATTGGGTTCTTAAAAATTTAAGACTTTTTGAAATGTTTTAAATAGATTTATTCTTTTTTTTGAAAGGTGAAGTCAAGATGATAAGACAAGTAAGAACAATAGAAACCTAAACAACAGGTGAAATCTCACACGAGATGAAGACAGCATCTAGATGTCACCAGAGAAGGGTAGCGGTTAGTTGCCAAGACACGATAAGGCCATCAATTCGAGATAGAGGAAGGGAGCTGCCAATTTTCAATCAATTTTTGATGACATTCCTTCCTGGAAAAATAGCACCGTCCAAACTCGCCCTAACAGAGTCCATAATCTTTGAAAGGATCCCAGCTTCATTAAGAGGTCTTTGGCCATGCTTGCGAGAGTTCCTTTCAAACCAAATGAGGTACAAAGTAGCTCCCAGAGCCAATCTGCTGATAATTGAATGAAGGGATTTGCCTTTGATATTCCTGCTTAGCCACGGTCTCAAGAGCTCCCAAGATGAAGGATAATGCTCACGCACAAATTGGCAATAGAAGACCAGATCCGAAAAGAAAAAAGGCAGCTGAAGAATAGATGGTTATGATCCTCAGGATGGTCTTGGCATTAAGGAGAGATGACCTTGTACACCAAAGGAATGGAGACGATCTTGAGTAGAGAGTCTACCTCTGATAGCAAGCCATATAATGAGTGCCTAGGCACATGATGAGGAAACCATAGAAGATGCGCCCAATCCACACGGCCGCTCGGAGTCCGAATGCAATTTTCCCATCCCAAAGAATCTTGTCCTGATGGGTGCAATCAGGGGGATCAAGGGATCTAGAGTCTTCCTTCAAAGCTATCAGCTCAATAGAATTAGCTACCGGCCATCTCCATGAGCCGCCAAAAATGTCACTAACCTTTGCATTTATCCCAAGTCCGGAGTCGGAAATGACTCTAGCATGCGACAAATAGGGCCAAGAGGCCTTCAAACCAAAGGGAAGTATCTCCACATTCCCTACATTGACGGAGATGAAAGCCCTGATTCTATCCCGAAGCTTTAGGATTTTCCTCCAGGTCCAAGAGCAGTTCCAAGGAACTCCACCCAGAAGTGGTCTAAGCAGATTCCTCTTGACCCAAGCAGCCACAAGGAATTAGAGCAGGGCTGGCAAAGAAGCCAAATATAACGGGTCATGGAGGCAGTGTTCCAATCACGCTTTTTGATTCCCAATCCTCCTTCAGGCTTCGGACAAGAGTACACTCCAAGCAACTTTAGCACCAGAGTGACTTAAGGAAGTACCTTTCCATAAGAAAGCAGAGAGAATACCTTCTATATCTTTGATGACTTTGACTGGTAGAATAAAGTGGGAGCTCCAAAAAGTCTAGATACTGAATATAATTGATTGAATAAGTTGAAGCCTTCCAGCATAGGAGAGGAAGCGATTAGTCCAGAGCTTGATCCTCTTCACTAACGATCCACCAAGGCTTTACAGTCCAAAGCTTTAAGCTTCAAGGAGATGAGAGGAACCCCCAAATATGTAATAGGAAATGAACCCATATTGTATCCTATGAAATTTGCCAGATCATGTTGCGAGGAAGCAGTCATACCGGAGAGAAAGATGGAACTTTTAGAGCTGTTGGGATTAAGCCCGATAGAGAGGAGAAGGTATCAAGGGCATTCTTCACTACTTGGACAGAATTAAGATCCCCCCGACAGAAAACCAGCAGGTCATCCGCAAAGCAAAGATGAGATAAATTTCCGGCATCTCCAATGAAACTTGAAAGAGGTGGAAGCTTGGATTTTAAACTCAAGATCCTAGAGAAGACATCCATACAAATGACTAAGGTGAGATAGGATCACCTTGACGGAGGCCTTTGAGTTCCCCGTTAATGGCTTGGCTTCTCCAACTCCTTGGAAGTCTTCTCCAACCTTTGGGGTGTTGGAATTCTGCTCTAGCTTTTGGTATTCTTGGCAATTTTTTCTTCTTCACTTGGGGTTGAAGCTTTTGATCTTTTGTGCTCAGTAAGCTATTGAGGTAGATTCAGAATCAGTTGCTCTCTGAGCAGAATGCTTAGGTGTGATCGAATCTTGGCTTCTTTGAACTCCTTCTCAGGATTGCACTTTAGGTCAGAAGATCTCTCTCTTTGGGATCGAACTCTCTCTCTCTTTGATTTCACTCCTTTTGAATCTCTTTTCTCGACTCAAATGATTTTTCAAATGAAGCTCTGTTTTTCCCTCTTTTGAAAGATTTTCTTTTTCACTCTCTTGATTCTCTCGATTTGAAAAGAGCTCCTCTATTTATAGATTCTAAGAATATATCCGTTAGAGACAAAGAAAAATAGCCGTTAATCAAAAAACTAACCGTTGGAGCTGAGTTGGCATCCGTAAAAATTTCGCCCAGATTTGCTGGAGTCGACTCATGCTTTTCCCGAGTCGGCTCGAGCTCGTCTTACCAAAAATAGAAATGTTTATAAAGGTTAGGGGTCAACTCGCCAAAAGTAAAGTGTCGACTCCTGAAAGTCGGAGTCGACTCGTGAAAGGCTTGGGGTCGACTCGCGAAGTGCTCAGAAAAACACTCTTCTGGTGTCTGAGCGGAGTCGACTCGCACAGTCAAGGAGTCGGCTCGACAGAATCAGGGGTCGACTCGATAAATTTCGTGGGTCGACTCGACACAGATGCACATTTCTGTACACTGAGCGGAGTCGACTCTGAAACTCAGGAGTCGGCTCCGGAACGTATCAAAAATCAGAAACTTTTCTGATTGACATTAAAATCGTTCCAGATTCATTTTAATTCATTGTTTTGACTTGAATTCAATAAAATTGACATTAATAATTGATTCAAGAACTATTCCAAAAACTCATTGAATAAAACATGAATTATAAAATTTCTTTTTGAAAGTTTAAACATTGAGCTAAAGGTTACTTTCAAAATTGATTAAAGTCAAACTTTAACATTCTCATTGATTGTTCAAAATAAATTAGTTGCTCATTTAAGTAAGCTCATTATATCTTTTAATGAACTCAAAGGCTTTTAGTAATCATCAAAATCAAAAGGATTGGATCATGTACAATAATCTCCAACAATCTGATGATGACAAAAACATTGAGTTTATGTATTGATTAGTGAATTTATTTTGTTTTCATAGTTAGGCTTAGGCTCCCCCTTAATGAGGTAGCTCCCCCTATGAAACTTAAATAAATATCTCATTGTTTATCTCATTGATTACTTTGATTTTCTCACTATCATAAAACTATAAAACTCTCCCCCTTTTTTGTTATCAACAAAAAGGTAGAGAAGCATAAACATTCATTCAATCAAGATAAGATTTGA
>UESW01003995.1:0-67851 GCA_900491605.1 Calamus simplicifolius | reverse complement strand
TTGAGTTCTCCCATCATGCTCATTTCAAATTCTCCCTGCATTAACTTAGCAAATTCTTGACATAGAGAATCGTAGTAGCACCAAAAATAATGTCATCAACGTATATTTGTACTACAAGTAAATCTTTACTTTTTCTTTTCAAAAATAAAGTTTTATCAACATTTCCTCTTGTGAAATCATTTTCAATTAAGAATTTACTTAATCTATCATACCAAGCTCTAGGTGCTTGTTTCAAACCATATAATGCTTTGTGTAATTTAAAAACGTGATTTGAAAATTCGTGATCTTCAAAACCTGGTGGTTGTTCTACATAAACTTCTTCATTTATAAATCCATTTAAAAATGCGCTTTTAACATCCATTTGAAATAAGTTAAAGTTCATATGACATGCAAATGCAAGTAATAGCCTAATGGCTTCTAATCTAGCTACTGGTGCAAAGGTTTCATCAAAATCAATACCTTCTTCTTGATTATATCCTTTTGCAACCAATCTAGCTTTGTTTCTAATTACTATGCCATTTTCATCTAGTTTATTTCTAAAAACCCATTTTGATCCTATTACTGAATGATTTTTAGGTCTTTCACTAAGTCCATACATTATTTCTTGTAAATTGATTTAATTCTTCTTGCATTGCTAACATCCAATTATTATCTTTTTCAGCTTCTTCAATAGTTTTAGGTTCAATTTGTGATACAAATGCAAGATGATTACTAATATTTCTCATATATGATCTAGTTCTTATTCCTTGAGATGGATCACCTATAATCAATTCCTTGGGATGACTATGAGCATATCTCCAGTCTCTTGGAAGATCTATATCATTATGATCAATATTGACATCATCGTCCTTATGTGAATCATCATCTTTAGCTTCTTGCTCATGATCTGAAGATACTTCAATATTAAGTTTTTCAAGATCTTTTTCAATTATGTTTGTATCTTCCTCATCATCAAGCTTTTCAGAACTAGATGCTAAAGACTCATCAAAAACTATATGAATGGATTCTTCAACTACTAAGGTTTTCTTGTTAAATACTCTATAAGCTTTACTAGTTGTTGAATATCCTAAAAATTCCTTCATCAGATTTAGCATCAAATTTTCCTAAATTGTTTTTACCATTATTATGAATAAAACATTTACATCCAAATGCATGAAAGTATTTTATATTGGTTTTCTTTCATTCCATAATTCATAAGGTGTTTTCTTTAAGATTGGTCTTATTAGGGCTCGATTTAAGATGTAGCATGCTGTGTTAATAGCTTCCGCCCAAAAGTACTTTGGTAGGTTACTTTCGCATAGCATGGTACGGGCCATGTCTTCTAGAGTCCTATTTTTCCTTTCAACTACACCATTTTGCTGTGGAGTCCTAGGGGCTGAAAAATTATGATTAATTCCATTTTCAGTGCAGAAATTTTCAAATAAGTGATTTTCAAATTCAGTTCCATGATCACTTCTTAGAGATACTATGGTAGTGTTTTTCTCATTTGTGACTTTCTTGAAGAATTTCAGGAATATCGAGAAAGTCTCATCTTTGTGAGCTAAAAACATTACCCAAGTATATCTAGAATAATCATCTACAATCACTAGACCATATTTCTTTCCTCCTAGACTTGTGGTTCTAGTTGGTCCAAAAAGGTCCATGTGAAGTAGCTCTAAAGCCCTAGAAGTTGAAACAACATTTTTAGATTTGAAAGAACTTCTAGTTTGTTTTCCAAATTGACATGCATCACATATTTTATTTTTTCAAAAACTAGTTTAGGTAATCCTTTAACTAAATCCATTTTAATTAATTTTGAAATAAGGTGTGTGCTTGCATGACCTAATCTACGATGCCACAACCAACTAATTTCATTTATATTAGCATTGTCAGCAATTAAGCAATGATCACTCAAAGATAATTTTTCTAGATCAACCAAGTAAACATTGCCATGTCTATAACCAGTAAATACAATGCTATTATCAATAGAATTAGTTACAGTGCATATAGAAGATTTAAATGAAACATTAAAGTTTTTATCACATAATTGGCTTATACTAATTAGATTATGCTTCAAACCATCAACATAAAGTACATTATCAATAAATGTAGATGGAGTTATACGACTTTACCAAGGCCCATAATTTGACCTTTACCGTTATCGCCAAACGTAACAACTCCACCTTTCTTTTCTTCCAGGGTGATGAATTCATCTTTGTCACCCGTCATATGTCTTGAGCAGCCACTATCAAGGTACCACTTTTTCTTTGATCTTTTGGCTACAAGACATTCCTGCAACATAATTTAAACTTTATGTTTAGGTACCCAAGCTTTCTTGGGTCCTTCATGGTTAGTAGCAATAAAATTGTTCCTTTCGGAACCCAAATTTTCTTTCTTTTAATGTTTAATTTTTCATTATTACTTATTGTTTTGCACTCAAAAGATTTATGTCCTTTTTGATTACATTTAAAACAAGTAATATTACTTTGGTTACCTTTTACAAAAATATTTTTTAATAATTTTTGTTTCTAAATGTGTTATACCCTAAACCTGCTTTGTCAAAAACTGCTTTTTGACTATCTAAAATCATATTTAGTTTAGTTGAGCTTAGAGTAAATTTCTCAACAATGTCTTTATACTTTTTAACATCTTTCTTAAGAAAATCATTTTCATTAGAGATTGATTCTTTTTCTTTAATTAGATTTTCATTTTCAGATTTTAATCAAATCAATCTTATGAACACAATCATTCTTTTCATTAAGAAGTGTTTCCATTTTATCTTTTAATCTTTACTACAAGATTTAATTCATTTTTCTCTTTAATTAAATTTAAGTTTTCAGTTTTCAAGGATTTGTGTTTCTTTTTCAATGCTTTGAAATCAATCATCAATTCATTGAAAGCTTCAAACATTTCATCAAATGTAAATTCATCATCGGGGGTTTCGGTACTTACCTCTTCGTTGTCGTCCGCCATGAAGCAAATATTAGCAACTTCTTTTTGTTCTTCTTCTTCGGAAGAAGACTCTTCACTGTCAGTCCAAGTTGCCATGTAGGCCTTTTTCTTTTTCTTGTAGGCTTTCTTAAGTAAAGGACAGTCATATCTAAAATGCCCTGGCTTTTTACATTCATAACATACTAAGGGCTCTTTCTCTTTGTCCTTTTCCTTTTTCTTATCCTTTTCTTTTTCTCCTTCCATTTTTGATACAAATCTCTTCTTGTGGAAGGGCCTCCTTCTTTGCATAAATTTCTTGAATTTCGAGCAAGGAGGGCTGTCTCGTCATCATCATCATCTTCATCATCGCTGCTGCTTACTTCCTTTTCTGCAGCTTTGAGGGCGATGTCTTCTTCTTTCTTGACTCATCCTCATTGACATGTTGTTTAACTTGAAGCTCATGAGTCATCAGCGAACCAAGAAGCTCTTCCAATGGTAGGATGTTCAGATCTTTGGCTTCTTGTATGGCTGTTACCTTGGCTTCCCAAGTCCTTGGAAGTGACCTAAGAATTTTGCGAACAAGCTCAGAGTTAGTATAGACTTTTCCAAGACTTTTTAAACCATTCACAATATCAGTGAATCTAGTGAACATGCATGTGATGGTTTCATTTTGTTCCATAGTAAATAATTCATATTTATGAACCAAAATATTTATCTTTGATTCTTTTACTTGGTTTGTTCCTTCATGTGTTATTTCCAACCTATCCCAAATTTCTTTTGCGGAATTACATGTTGAGATTCGGTTGAATTCATTAGAGTCTAAGGAACAATACAAAATGTTAATGGCTTTAGCATTTAGTTGTGCCATTCTCCTATCATTATCATTCCAATCCCTTTCGGGCTTAGGAACAATAGTGCCATCTATTACGTGTGTGGGTGTACTAGGTCCATTTATTATTACTCCCCACAATTCATAGTCAGAAGCTTGAATGAATATTCTCATTCTAGCTTTCCAATATGAATAGTTGGTTCCATTAAATAAAGGAGGTCGATTCGTAGAATGACCTTCAGCAAAACATGAACCACTTTGTGTTGCCATAAGGATCTTTAGCCCTTGATCGTGAGATCAAATTCTAAATGAGCACTTGCTCTGATACCAATTGTTGGCCCAGATGGCAACCCAAGAGGGGGGGGGGGGTGAATTGGGTTCTTAAAAATTTAAGACTTTTTGAAATGTTTTAAACAGATTTATTCAAGATGTGCAAGTGAGAGAAATTAACTAAGAAGCAATGCACAAATAGAAATAAGAGAGATAGAGTAAGAGACAATTGAGCACGGCAAACACAAGGTTTTATAGTGGTTCGGCGCAACCAGTACCTACGTCCACTCCCAAGATTCACTTGGGTCCACACTATAATCTCCCTAGATTACAGCCGAGTTGTTTTCCAAGCTCACAACTCAAACTTGTTGTTTTCCTGGGTGCACAACGAACCCAGCTGGTTTTACACGGGCTTACCAGCACAAAACCCAACCGTTGTTTTTCACGGGCTCACAACTAACCCAAAACGTAAGCTATCCCAAGCTTACCACGAGGTACAATAACCTCCACTGATTCAATCCACTTGAATCAGTACACAAGAAAATAAATTCGAGTTTAAATACAAACAGCTCCTCTAGAGCAGAATAATCAAAATAAAGCTTAGGTTTAAAAAAGCCTGATTAAATAAGCTCGAATGCAGGCTTGGCTTCTTTGCTTCTCTTCTCCAACTCCTTTGAAGTGTGGAATCAGGCCTCAGCACAGATTCTCCTAGCTTTGGGGATTTTGGATGTTGGTTGAAGCTTTTCTTCTCTTCTTTCTAGGTCGGAAGATCTTGATTTGCTCTTGTTTGCTTTGGGATCTCCTCTTGAACTTTATGTAGATTGTAGCTCAGGAGCACACGAATCTCTCTCTTTGATTTCACTCCTTTTGAATCTCTTTTCTCGACTCAAATGATTTTTCAAATGAAGCTCTGTTTTTCCCTCTTTTTGAAAGATTTTCTTTTTCACTCTCTTGATTCTCTCGATTTGAAAAGAGCTCCTCTATTTATAGATTCTGCAAGAATATATCCGTTAGAGACAAAGAAAAATAGCCGTTAATCAAAAAACTAACCGTTGGAGCTGAGTTGGCATCGTAAAAATTTTGCCCAGATTTGCTGGAGTCGACTCATGCTTTTCCCGAGTCGGCTCGAGCTCGTCTTACCAAAAATAGAAATGTTTATAAAGGTTAGGGGTCAACTCGCCAAAAGTAAAGTGTCGACTCCTGAAAGTCAGGAGTCGACTCGTGAAAGGCTTGGGGTCGACTCGCGAAGTGCTCAGAAAAACACTCTTCTGGTGTCTGAGCGGAGTCGACTCGCACAGTCAAGGAGTCGGCTCGACAGAATCAGGGGTCGACTCGATAAATTTCGTGGGTCGACTCGACACAGATGCACATTTCTGTACACTGAGCGGAGTCGACTCTGAAACTCAGGAGTCGGCTCCGGAACGTATCAAAAATCAGAAACTTTTCTGATTGACATTAAAATCGTTCCAGATTCATTTTAATTCATTGTTTTGACTTGAATTCAATAAAATTGACATTAATAATTGATTCAAGAACTATTCCAAAAACTCATTGAATAAAACATGAATTATAAAATTTCTTTTTAAAAGTTTAAACATTGAGCTAAAGGTTACTTTCAAAATTGATTAAAGTCAAACTTTAACATTCTCATTGATTGTTCAAAATAAATTAGTTGCTCATTTAAGTAAGCTCATTATATCTTTTAATGAACTCAAAGGCTTTTAGTAATCATCAAAATCAAAAGGATTGGATCATGTAATTTTTCAATAATCTTCCAACATAAACAAATTAGGAAAAGAGCACAAGATTTAAATTAGGCAAGGGGAGAGTTAGGAAGTCTCCGGAGTTGTGGAAACCTTTATGGAAGGTTTTTATTTTTTAACTTGCCGTCCTAGGCCAATAGCGTAAGGTGAGTGAAATTTTAAATGGATAAGATCTGATAAAGAGAGATGATAGGAATCCATCCAGCAAACCAACATAATCTAAATTCATTCCAAAAAAAAGTAAGGTTAAAGTTTTTTTTTAATAAAATAATTCCAAAATTTTTGAAATAAAAATTAATCCAAAAATAATCTTTAGCATGCATATTTGCTATTTTTCTAATTTATAATAATAAATTTATTTATTATTTAATAAATAAAATTGGATTGTCTATCTATCACATTGAGGATGAAATTAATATTTTTATGTATTTTAGTATTTTTAAGATATTTTTAAATTATGGATATTACTCCATCAAACTCGGATAAAGGAGAAGGATTGCGTTAGGTAACTGACAGTCAACATAAAACTCCATAAATCTTTTAAAATATGAATTTAGTAAATCAAACTATGCATCTGCCTCTTAATATTTCAAATATTGGGCAAGGGGCGTAGCATCGGCGCTTGGGTAGGTGATAAGTGAGCAAGGATTCCTACACTACGAACGAGCATGAGTAAAGGAGTTAATCTTAGAAAGCAACTTAGAACATAAGAACACTAATAAGTAAAGATATGAAAATAGTGGACATTATGATTAAGAGAAAAGTAAATATATATGCTTATAAGAGACTAAATAAGTAGGTCAAAGATTTAGAAAGAATATAGGATATAAATTATATTATACTGAAAAACATAAGAATAGCATTAGAGTAAGAGGAATAATTGTAAATAAGAATTTTAAGGAATATGTTGTTAAGGTAATTAGAAAAAGAGATATGATCATATTACTAAAATTTATAATTAAGAATAATATAATTAACATAATTAGTGCATATACACCACAAGTAGGATTGAACCAACAAACTAAGACATAATTTTGGGAAGACATAGATGAAGCAATACAAGAAATACCATAAGAAGAAAATATATATTTGGAAGGAGATTTTAATGGACATGTAAGTAAATAGAGGGATAGATATAAAACGGTACATGAATGATATGGATTTGAAGATAGAAATGAAGCCGGTATGAGCTTATTATATTTTGAAGTGGCATGTCATGTAACGATATCAAACACTTGTTTCAAAAAGAGAGATAAATATTTAATAATATTTAAAATAAATATAATAAAAGTTAAATAGACTTTTTCTTAACTATGAAGATGGATAAAATAACATGCAAAATTGTAAAGTTATTCCAAGAGAAAGTTTAACTTCACATCATAGGATAATGGTAGCATATGGATAAAAATAAAATTTAGAGTAAAATGTAAAACTATTAATCCAAAAATTAAATAGTAAAAATTGAAAGGAGAAAAACTAGAATTATTTAAAGAAAAGTTAGTAAAAGAAATAACTATGAATATAAATAGTGATCTCAATTTAATATGAAAAAAAAAGTAACTAAATGCATAAAAAATATAGTAAAAGAAGTTTTAAAAGAACTTGATAGTGGAATGAGAAAGTTTAAGTGCCATCAAGCTTAAAAGGATAAACTATAAAATTTGGCAAGAAGCCTGGGATGAAAAAAGTCTTAAAAAGTATAGGGATGCAAAGAAAGAAGCTAAAAAAATGGTAAGTAATGCTAAACTTAAAGCCTATGATGATTTATAAAATAGACTAGATACGAAAAAATTTGAAAAGACTATATATAAATTAGCAAAACTAAGGAAAAGAAAATAAAAGATTTTGACTATATTAATTGTATTAAGGATGAAGATGAAAGAGTTTTAGTAAAAGAAGAAGAGATAAAAAAATGATGAAAAAGTTACTTTAAAAATTACTAAATAAAAATAATTTAGTAAATTTAAGGGTAAAAGGATGTAATAACCTAGGAGTAACAAATGAATATAAATTTTTTCATAGATTTAATATGCTTAAGATTAAAAAGGCTTTGAGTAAAATAAAAAATGCAAAGGTATTAGAACCAGATGCGATCCCTATTGAGATTTGGAAAGGCTTAGAAGAAATTAGAGTCATGTGGTTAACCAATTTATTTATCAGAATAATAACTAAAAGAATGCCGATGATTGAAGAAAAAGCATATTAATAGCCATATACAAAAATAAAGAAGATATTCAAAACTGTGCAAATTATATAGGGATTAAGCTAATGAGTCATACAATAAAATTATGGGAGAGAGTAATAGAAAATTGAATAAGAGCTAAAACTTTGGTGATAAATAATCAATTTAGATTTATGCTTTAAAGATCGACCATGGATGCTAATTATTAAGAAAATTGATGGAGAGATATAGGGAAAAAAAAACCTTCATATGATCTTTATTGATTTAGAGAAAGCATATAATGGAGTACTTGAAGAAATAATATGATGGATTTTAGAGAAAAAATGAGTTATCAAAAGGTACATAGAATTGATAAAAGATATGTATGTAGAGCAATAACTATTGTTAAAATAACAATAGGAGAAACTAATGAGTTTTCAATTATCGTAGGTTTACATCAACGATTTGCCTTAAATTCATATCTTTTGTATTAGTTATGGATGAATTAATCAAACATATTCAAAATGATATCTTATGGTGTATGTTATTTACTGATAATATAGTGCTGATTGATGAAACTAAATATGGAGTAAATACTAAGCTAGAGATTTGGAGAAAAGCTTTAAAATCTAAAGGTTTTAAGATTAATAGAACTAAAACTAAATACATAAAATGTAATGTTAGTGGGAGTAGAAATACAAATGAAGAAATAATGAAGATTGTAAGCCAAGAGATATCAAGGAGTAAAAATCTAGGTATTTAGAATCAATTATCCAGCAAGAAGATAAAATAGGTGAAGATGTGAATCATAGAGTTAAAGCGGGATGGATTAAGTAGAGTGCTTTGGGAGTATTGTATGATCGGTGCATCTCATTAAAATTGAAATAAAAATCCTATAAAACTGCTATTAGGCCAGCTATGCTATATGGAACAGAGTGTTGGGCAATATTGAAACAACATGTGAATAAATTAAATGTAACAGAAATGCATATATTTAGATGGATATGTGGTAAAATTGTAAAAGATAGAATTAAAAATAAACATATAAGAGAAATGATAGGAGTAGCCCCAATTGAAAATAAAATGAGAGAAAATCGATTACGATGGTTTGGACATATCCTCACGTAGAGAGTATCTGGGGTGGCCCTCCGCGGAAGACCCTCCGATGCCTAAGTCAGTGAAGATTCACAGCAAGCAGATGTGAGGAGAAGGTTCTCGTAGAAGAGTCCCTCAAGAAAATGGCCTCTCGAGAGCTCAGAGCTCTGCTTGAGCTTTAATGGAGTTTTCAATTAGAGTGTCAATGAAAGCATACATGAGAAACTTTAGGACAAAGGTATTTATAGGTGATCACCTGATTCCTTGGGCGCGCCACTGGGGGTCCGAAACCGTTCATATTCGAATCAAGTTTGTTATGAGGCCGTAGTATCAATATCTAGTTAGTTAGAGAATCGATGGCTAGAGGAGTTGGTTGATGCTTTGAGATTCGGTGATTCTATAGGCCCTAGGCCACTTCTGATATTATTTACATAATTTTCCGCTCGAGATCTTGTTAAACTATCATGAATTTGAACTCTCCCGTGCTTAGTTTCGCAGAGGTGTTTGAATGCCTCGGTCTGGCCGAGAATGGTTTAGCTCTGCCGAAGGTGGTTCAGCTCTGTTGTTTACTAGATATGACAGCTGGCTAATCGAATATCGAGATTGGTCTCGACCTTTTTGTCGCGTGCATAAGCATTGGCGCAATGATAATTTTATCCCTCATCACATGCCCCCACTCCCTAGTCTGAAGTGTAAATTCAGATATAGGGAGTAGAGTCTAGAATAACTTCATTCGAAAGCATTCAAAGGGACATGCAATGATGGTCTCATAAATGTCGTGTCATCATTTTATCATTTTTCTTGGTGAGCGAAATGGAAAAACCCCTCGTTTCTTATGGGCAACGATTGAGGAAGTTCCACATGGCGAATCCCTATGTTTACGGCACCTGTAGCGGTAATTCGAGCATCTGAGGATTTCTTCTAAAGACGTTGTACCTTCTTCCTGAAATGATTTCTTAAAAGGAGTAGGGGTTAGAGCAGTGCTCTTTCTGCAATACTTTCTTGTTTCTTCCCTAGAGATTTCATTCTTCAAAACCCTTGCGAGTCCAACTCAGGTTTGCCCTTCAATTCGGCAACATGAAGGGTCCAAATGATGTGGCTTCCGAGATAACTCTTGAAGATCTGGATAGAATACGTCAAAGATACAAGATTCTTTAGGATGTCGCTCTATGGCCGCCGAAGGTTGAGCAGAGGGTCTCAATGCAACCGGAGCGCGGGGTTTTCTTTTATGAAGAAAGCTTAAGAGCGGGCCTCCGATTTTTCCTTCACCCGCTGGTGAAAGAAGTAATGAGGTTCTATAATATATGCCCGATAATGGTGGCTCCAAATACTTGGCATAACCTCATCGAGTTTATCTTAATGTGCAGCCGTGTTGGGGTAACGACGACTCTTTCTTTGTTTCGAGTCTGCTACAATTTGGTTTCCGGAAAGAACTCTAAGTGGCCTTATATTGGGCCCCGAAAATCGTTTAAGATGACATCGAGCAATTCGTCATCAATAAAAGAGTGGAAGTCTCAATTTTTCATCATCGAGGGAAATATTGACTCCGATTTTCTCTGGGTGTGGGCGAGCTATGTGAAGGATCCGAAAGCACATCCAGAGTTGTCTGAGCAAGAGCAGAAGGATTTGGTGACCCTTCACGGTGGTCGAGTATTCTCGGCCAGTGCCCTTTTGTCGAAAGATGCCCTTTTTGCCGCCGGGCTTAGTTCTTTCGACCCTCAGGGTAAGCTTTCTCCCCTCTTCCTATGTTCATTGTATTCGGGTGACTTTATCACAATCTAAATGATTGTTTGTTGTGTTTATAGTCGAAGGTCGGCGTTCATAGGTCAAATAAGGAAGGAACTGGGCAAGCGCCAGAGGAGGACCAGCTTTGATGAAAAGCGCAGATCTGAGAAGAAACCCTGTCTTTCCGAGGTGCACTCAAAGGAGGCAAAGCGGGTTAGGGTTGGTCAGCACTTCTCCACACCGAAGAAGAAAGAAATGGGAGTGTCGGCAAGGAAGGACGAGTCTTCCCTATTGAAGGAGGATGCGACAGTGGAGGAGGAACAAGTGGCTAGGGAGAATTTGGAGGAGGTCATCGAGGTTTCTCCTCTCCAAATAGTGGTTGTGTCAGATGGTCTGGAAGAGATATCGCCAGTTTGTCCGATAGTCTCTTCACTTGAGGGTGAACAGTCTTGTTTGGTGGAGGTCAGCAGCCCCAAGATGCCTCTTACAGGTGAGGGAGAAACCTAAGTATTGATCGAGGGGGTGAAGGAAGTAATTGCCGCTGCTGAGGCTCAGGAGGAGCTGCCTGACAAAGAATTAGCGGATGTTGAAGGGAAGACCGAATTGGCAGTCGGGGTTCAGGAAGGATTTCCCACTGGGGAACTCTCTCCCGAGGTGTTAAGGGGAGTTGCGGAGGGGGTTGAGGCTCCGATGGAGTCTATCAGGGTTGAGCAAATGCTCGTGGATCAAGGGGAGCCCTTTGGTAAAAGAGATGTACGGACCGAGGTCCTTTCGGTCGAAGCATCAGAGGAGGAGGTTGGGCGAGCCGAAGTCTCTGAGGCTTCACAGGTTAAGGCTTTGATGGAGGAAGTCGAGCGGATGAGAGTTCCTCGGTCTGAAGCCCTCCGGGTCAGTCATTCAACCGTGAATTTTCTTTCACCCGATCCGAATGTAGAAGAAATGTTCGCCGCTTTAATGCAGTCTATGTTGTATACGGGGGAAGGTTCCTCGGCGAATGAGCCTGCAGCAAAGGACCTTGTCGATGCAGCATTTGGGCAGCTCGGTGTGCCGAAGGACACTTACCTTCTTCCCGAGATTGACAGCCCCGCCCTCACAAGGATCGCCACAAATTATGCCTCCCGGGTAAGTCATTACATCAAGGCGATAGATTTTGGCTAGCTGACTCGGTTGCATTTTCAGAATGCTTTAATTGTGAGAGCGCTAAGTTGGCACTTGAACTTGGCCATGGGGGCATGTGCTCAAACCAGAAGGGAGGCCGCTGGTCTTCGGAAAAGGGCAGAGTCATCCAACAAACTCTTCGGAGCCCTGGCGTCCGTTCAAGGAAAGCTCAAGAAGATGGGGAAGTCCTACCAAGCCACTGTTGAAAGAGCATCCCAGCTTGAAATTGAGGTTAAGGAGCTCCATAGATTTCACGAACAATCCAACAAGGCTTGTTTGGAGCTGTCACAAATTAAATCCAAACATGCTGAAGAAATGGGAGCTCTGCAAAATGTTTTAATGAGAGGTGGGGCGAGTTGAAGAAAAGTTTCACCAAGAAGAAAAGTAGTTTAAATAAGAGGCTCGATGAAGAAGAGCGTAGGTATCGGCGGCAGCAAGATCAGCTTGCCAGTTTGAACAGGAAGCTTGCTGAGAAAGAAAGCAGAGCCAAATGGCATCAAGATTACATTGCTAAACTTACCGCCGATCTCGCACAATCACAGCAAGAAGTTGAAGAGAGGCAATCAAGAATCAATGACCTCAAGGATAAGGTTCAGCAAAATAAAGACGATAAATTGAAAGCTCTCAATAAAGTCTATGAGCTAAGTGTAAAGATGGCTTAGTAGGAAGAGGAGGTATAACGTCTTCTTATTTCTTTTTTGCATCTTTACTTTTAATTACTGCTTTAATTGATTTTGTATCTGCAGATGGGTAAAATTAGGCTCGAAGTTCAGAATCAATTGAAAGTCTTGAGAGAGGAGTTGGCCTCGAGCCGCCAGAGAAGCTCTAAACTTGAAGGTCAGATAGCCGAGGCTAATAGACGGGCTACTCTGGCCGTGGAGGAATCTAACAATTCTACTCAATTTCTTGATGAGCATAAGCCAGCCTGTGCCGACGCATTCTGGTATGGTGAGGAGGAGACGCGAGCAAAGATCTCTCGGGAGTACCCAAAGTTGGACCTTTCCTTCCTAAAAGTCGAGTATTATGACACTCAGACCCCGGGGACCGAACTATCTGCCGAGGCTAAATACGAGAAAATTTCAGATGTTGATCTTGAAACCATTCTAGGTGCCAACGGAGCTGTGGGTCTAGAGGAGAGTCATCACCACGATGTAGAAGAAACCGAGGCTCCTCACTCTGTCACGTTCAAAGTGGGTGAACCAAGTCAATCTCTTTCGAATGTCACCGAGGTTGCTCCTGAAGTTGAACCCAAACCCTGATTCATGAGGATTGTTTCTGTATTTTTGTTTCTTCTACTTGCAACTTTACCAAAACTTATTGAATGAACTTTTCATTTTTCTTCACGTGTTTTGTTATTTTTGCATCACTTTTTAGACGATATTTTAGCTCATCTATTACCTCCTTGCACTTAGCTCATTACGGATGAGCCATATTTTAGGAAGAAACAAATTTCAACGGTTCTGCCAAGACCGAACAAATCACCTGGCTTTACTAAGGCTTATTCGATTAGATTTGCCGGAGTATGAAACTATTCGGCCTTGCTAAGAAAGAGGGCACTATTTCGGCTTCGACCGAAGTAGAATGGATGGTTCAGAATGGCCGAAACAGAGTGACCACTTCGGTTGCGACCGAAGCAAGATGGACAGTTCGGTTTGATTGAAGCAAAAATTTAGTTTGCTCCTTGCCAAAGCAGATGAAATAGTCCAAACCTTACCGAGAAAGGTCTCGTTATCCCTTAGGGCATTTATTTTGTTATTAATATTTGGTCTTTTTTAATGCGAGTTCGCTTTGCGTATACGCCAAGCACTCGATTGTTATTGGACAACATCATTTTTCATGGGGGATTTCTCAGGTCTATTCATATCCCAAAGATTTGCATGTAGTTCTCGGCATTTAAGACTCTTGATTTGAGATCGGAAGAAAATCTTTTGTCCTTCATTACGACCTGAAGGGCACGCTCAAAACATCTCGGGATGTGCCAAGTTTTACCATGGTGCACCACATGGCTCTGAGTGCAGTGCGACTGTGGCATTTCGAATTCCAAAGTCCCCCCTTTACTAATGGTTGTTCCCAGTTTGTTACTTATAAAAAGGTGTTGGGAATTGTATCCTAAAGCCAATCATTTGATGATTGTACTAATATAAATTGTATATAAATTAATATATTAATAAAAGTTATTTGGCAGTTTATTTATTACAAGAATATCTTCTTAATACTCCTAATTGTAATGAAGCCCTCAGGATCTTCCTTCACGATAAAGGAGGATTTATCTTTGAAGGTCCTTAAAAGAGTTCGCGACCAAATGATAAACTATGACAGGGCCATAGTACTATCAATTATAGGACGTTGTATATCATATTTGTTGGTTGTCCTCTTAACCAAGGAGGGTAGAGACACTAGTATGACATACAGGTAGAAGTGTAGGAGTACATTTCACCGAACGTGACTCATTTCCGGATACTCTACTGTCAAGAGTTAATCCGAGAAGATATAGATATAAGTATCCTTCAGACCTGAAGATCACAACCAGTGGCTTACAAGCAACTCATTGTACTTAGGTGCCGGACCACCTGGATTTCTAATCCAGCTATGAAAGGTTACTGGGTGCAGTCAAGTACTTGTTGTAGTCAGTTATGGATCAAGATGGAATTTGACCTATCCCGTTAAAAGAGAAATGCTTGTGTTTTAATTTAGCAAGACCTTGGCCAAGGCACTTCATGTGAAAGTCATATGATCACTAAAGTTGAAATCACTTTATGGATTTTCTATTTAGAGTTGACAGGCTCTTAAGTCATCCTTAGCATTTGTGGTCAAGAGGATGAATTATACGGTAACTGTTTCTTAGGGTTCTTGGAGTTTGCTCGGCAACTCTTCGATCTATCCGGACGTCGGGTTCCATTGCTAGATGGGCACATCGATTAGTATAGAAAGTTGTTTCTATGCTACCGGCTTAGGTTCGAACCTAAAGAGTCACACGCATAGAAGTTTCCTAGGATGATCTGTTTGCTGATCAACGATTGAGAATCGTATATGATTTAATTAATCAATTTGATTGATTGAATTATCTCAATTGGGTTAAGTACAAGTGAATAAGATTCAATTTGGTTTAAGTCCATTAGAAGGACTAGTCAATTTCAAATATTGATTTGAAATTAGACTTGATTTGGAATTAAATAGATTCAGGACTAGCCAAATTTGATTTGGGCTTGGACCATGATCTATGTGGGTTCAGTCAAATAAATTCAGATCAGATTAAACCATCACCTGAATCCAAACCTCTCACATAAGGATCTCATATGATGAGATTGCTAAAATCTCATCTCATGAGATATTAAATTCTCATGTAGAATTTAATACCTAATATTAATTTTCACCGAACATCGGATTTAGCCACGACTCTTTGGTTTTCACCGAACGTCGAATTTAGCCATGTCTCTTTGGTTTTCACCGAACGTCGGAATTAAACCAAGCGCCGCGCGGCGTCTCTTCGCTTTTACCAAACGATAGAATTCTTAATGTCAGAATTCAATGTTAAGGCTAAATTGAGACTATAAATAGAGGGCATTCCCTCACCAATAAAAGAACAACAATACACGATATGTCGTGGATTGTAATTCTAAAAAGGTTAGAATAAAAAAAAATCCTGGTGATTCTGGTGTTAGCGGAAGCATGGTGGATCTTAGAGGAAGATTCAAGTGGAAGGATTCAAGATCAGCAAAGCTATTTTTCTGCGAGCTAGCACTCCCGGAAATCCAATCATTCGGGGCTTTGCGTGGACGATACTAGAGGCCGGACAAATGAACGATTGCAGAGCAATAAAGATTTACCTACTATTCTTAAGGTAAGCGATTTATCCCTAGATCTTAAGGCAGGCTTCAAGATAAGTAGTATGACTAGTCATCTTGAATATCAAGATATGATCTTGATATTTTTATTTATATGCATATTTTGGATCAATCGATCCTATATACAAGGCAAAGATATGATCTTGATGCATGTTAGATAGATTAGTATGTAATCTTTAAAATTCCGCATTGATAATTGTTATCAAAATTTTAAAATATGCATGCCTCGGGGATTGTTTCTCCCTACAAATGGTATCAGAGCGATGGTTTCGTATTGATCTAATTTATTTTGTAAATTAATGCTCCTATTAATTGTGTAATCAAGGCTAAAACAAATCCCAGGTCTATTCGGTCATAGATGGATTGAAAGTTCAAATTACCCATTCAATGAGGTATTCTATGATATATTGCTGTGATAATTTAAATTGATCTTTGGCTTCAAAACACTGATTACACATACTCTCAAAATATATTTTATATTTGATACATGTTGATGTTATATAAAACATGATATTTGCATGTTTAGTATAAAACATAGATATGATATATGATGGCATGATGTCTATGTTATGAAACATACAAATATTTATGAGAGTCTAATTTGAATGTCAAATGTTAATTCATAATCTCTTTAGATATGATCTAAATATAGGAATTATGAGTAGTAACATAATACATATGATGCTTGATTGAAATATATGACATGTAAATATAAAATATATTTAATCCTTTGGGTTAGCTAAATCGGGTCCATAAAGGGTTAGACCCTAAGGTTTAAAGCAACTGGACTGTAAGAGTATTTGATCAAATCTAATTAGATTAGGTTAAGAATGCTCTAAATCAAATAATAGTTGTAGTTGATCATGTCCTTCTCTTTGATTAAACCAAATGGAAGTAGATTAGGCTCCGTGGTTGAGCATGAATCTCTTAGATGGTCAAATCAGATTGGTTAACCATATGATGTCAAGGTGGGTTGGCAAGTTGCTCTAGGATCAACGATTGAATGGTTTTTAATTGGGAGCTACTCGTATTGATGCGTCTTTAACGAGTTAATGGCATATCCCTCCCATCGATCTCACTCACCTGGTCAATATGGTGAACCATTTATGATTCAAATCATTTACCTGATTCGGGTTGACCCATGCCTGTAAGGAAATCAGTCTGACTGATTTAGGTGCCACTTAACCTAACTTAATCTTGTTTCATTCTACCGATTTCATAGATTCAGTGGGAGAACTTGATTA
Source organism: Calamus simplicifolius (assembly GCA_900491605.1). Taxonomy (NCBI): domain Eukaryota; kingdom Viridiplantae; phylum Streptophyta; class Magnoliopsida; order Arecales; family Arecaceae; genus Calamus; species Calamus simplicifolius. The sequence continues at coordinate 50,851 of UESW01003995.1, read as the reverse complement.
GTCAATTTATCTTCATATTATTAAAATCCTCTAAAATTATTAGGTCCTTAAAATGAAATAGTTATATGATAACTAGATCATAGCCTTCCATTAAGGTGGGTGATAATGAGTTCGATGTCTTGATAATCATTGGAGGCACTCCATGCCTGGTGCTTGTCAACCATCGGAATTATCATTCATTATATGATAAGTCAGCGTAACTATTAAATAAACAGTCAGGTGAGCCGAGCGTCACTCGGGCTTTGTTGTCTATTGATAAGTTACACTGATTATATCATTTAATGGTTGGACCTAACCAGAACTTTCAGTGGAGGCACTTCATGCCTGCTGAAGAGGTATATGGGGCAAAACTGAACACTAAGAATTGTTTGGGGAAACAATTGGTTTTAAACCTACTCTTAGATGCATATGGGTTAGCCAAGCTTCACTTGGGCCTGTATGTAATTTATGTAGATCTTAGTGCCCGCTAAAGAATTAAGAATAATTCTTCGAATTGGGGTGTAGAGGCTGCCAATTTGAACAAAATAGTGGGAGAATCTTTAGACTAAAGTCCAAGTCTTTAGAATGAATCAATTTATATACTAATAAACTTTAGTTTTTCCTTATGCAGAACATGGCCACTAATTTATCATTAAGGTCCCTATTGGATAGTGACAAGTTGAATGGTTCCAATTTCAATAGCTGGTTCAGAAAACTTAAGATCGTCCTTGAGCATGAGAGGATTCTATATTCTGAATAATCCTGCACTAAAGATACCTGATGCAAACACCCATAGTTCTGAGAGAGACACTTATCAGAAGTGGTTCAATGATAGAACTAGCATGCGTTGTATCATGCTAGCAGCAATGAACGATGAATTCGGTCGCCGGTTCGAGAATGCTCAGCCAGAAGAAATTATTCAAGCATTGAATGAATCTTTCGGCACACTCGACGATGTTGAAAGGCACAAGACTAGTTATGCAATTTTCAATGCTCGAATGAGGGATGGATCTCCTGTCACTGATTATGTATTGTATATGATCGAGAAGATAGAACTTCTAAGCAAGCTCGGCTTTCCCTTACATGAGCAGTTGGGAAAAGATGCGATCCTAAATTCCTTGCCTCCATCCTTCTGACCTTTCCTTACTCATTTTCAAATGACAAAGCCTGTAGTCAACTACCATGGTTTGTTGGGGTTGTTACAGAACTTTGAGAAGGATAACCAGCTCTCTAAGGGTTTGGTTAATGTGGTTGAAGGATCTAAGGTAGGGCGTAAACCCTTTGGGAAAGGGAAGAAGAAAAAGAATAATAAAAAGGTGCAACATGCTAGGACATCTATAAGGGGTCAGATGCAGAAGAAGAAAGTTGATAAAAGTCAAGCTGAATGCTTTCACTGTAAGATGCAAGGGCACTGGAAGAGGAACTGTCCTCTTTACATTGCCACACTTGATCAAAATAGGCCAAAGAAGAAAAAGGAGCAAGATATTGCTCAACAAGGTATTTATATGATAACACCTTGTAATTTTTCTGTATATGATAATTAGACCTGGGTATTGGATACCGGGAGTCCTTTTAACATTTGCAATTTATTGCAGGGACTACAGGTCACCAGAAGATTTGAGGACAATGAAAGATTCCTTAATGTCGGCGATGGAAGATTAGTTCCAGTTCTGGCATTAGGAGTTCTTGAAATAGTTTTCAATAGAAATGTCATTATACTAAATGATTGTCATTTTTGCCCAACGTTCTTGTTGAACGTAATTTCTGTAGGCCTTCTGGCCAAAAGTCGTTATGAAATTTCAATAAAGGATGTTACTTTGAATATCATTATGAATGGAGTTACTGTAATGACTGGGTATTTATCTAATGACATTTATATATTATCACAGCCTGTGAATGTAGTGTACAATTCAAGTAAGTGCCCTAGAACAACTGATGTCACAGACATTTATCTTTGGCACCATCGGCTGGGTCATATCAATAAGAACAGATTAAACAGGTTAACTCAGGAGGGCATCCTTCGAGTTGATAATTGTGAACCATTACTACATGTGAATCATGTCTTCTTGGTAAAATAACCAAGTCATCTTTTACTGGAAAAGGTGAAAGAGCCAAAGAGCTATTGAGTCTAGTACATACTGATGTATGTGGACCAATGAGCACTTGTGCCAAAGGTGGATATTACTACTTCATAACTTTTACAGATGACCTTTCTAGGTTTGGTTATGTCTATCTTATGAGACATAAATCTGAGTCGTTTGAAATGTTCAAACTATATCATAAAGAAGTAGAAAAATAAATAGGAAAATATATTAAGACCCTTCGATCAGATCGAGGAGGCGAATACCTTTCCAATGAATTTGTGACATATTTAAGAGAGAATGAGATTCTCTCCCAATGGACTCCTCCTGGAACACCGCAGCATAACGGTGTATCGGAAAGAAGGAATCAAACTCTGTTAGACATGGTTCGGTCCATGATGGGTTTTGCAAGCTTGCCAATATCATTTTGGGGATACGCATTAGAATCAGCTTGTCATATTCTTAATAAGGTTCCAAGTAAGTCTGTTTCTAAAACTCCACATGAGATGTGGTATGGACATAAACCGATTATTACCTATCTGAGAGTCTGGGGGTGTCCGGCTTATGTGAAACATGCAAAATCAGACAAACTTGAACCCAAATCTGATAAATATTTTTTTATCGGCTATCCGAAAGAGACCAAAGGATATTACTTATACAATACTGAAGAACAAAAGTTGTTCATTAGTAATAGAGCAGTTTTTCTTGAAAAGGAGTTCCTTAGTGAGGGACAAATAGCTCTAATGTTGAACTTGAGGAAGTTCATCAAGTAGAAGGAACAACACAAACCAGTGAACCCTTATAATCTAAGTTGATTAGATCAAACTCAAAACCCATTTTAGATGCACCATTAAGGCAATCTGGTAGAGTACCACATCAATCGGACAGATACTTAGGTTTCTTGGTACAGAATGATGATCCTGTTGAACTCAATGAGAACAACGAGGATCCGATCACCTATATGGATGCTATGCAAAGGACTGACTCTAATAAATGGCTTGAGGCCATGAAATCCAAACTTGACTCTGTGAAGGACAATAATATATGGATATTAGTTGACCCACCCGATGGGATTAAACCCATAGGGTGTAAGTGGGTTTTCAAGAGGAAAAGAGGCGCAGACGGAAAGGTTGAGACCTATAAAGCACGTCTGGTTGCTAAGGGGTATCGTCAATGTTATGGTATTGACTATAACGAAACGTTTTCTCCTGTGGCAATGCTGAAATCTATTCGGATTATGCTAGCTATAGCAGCACACTTCGATTATGAGATTTGGCAGATGGATGTTAAAACTGCTTTTCTAAATGGTGATTTAGAAGAACAGGTGTATATGATACAGCCTGAAGGTTTTATACTGAAGACGAGTCTAAAGTGTGCAGGCTACAGAAGTCTATTTATGGACTTAAGCAAGCATCTAGGAGTTGGAACATACGATTTGATAAAGTGATCAAATCTTATGGCTTTATTAAAAATAAAGAAGAACCTTGCATTTATAAATGGGCTAACGATTCCGTTATTCTATTTCTTGTATTATATGTGGATGATATTCTCTTAATCGGGAATGATATCCCTGCATTACAAGGAATAAAGACAAGGTTATCATCATAATTCTCTATGAAAGATCTGGGAGAAGCATCATACATCCTAGGGATGAAGATCTATAGAGATGGATCTAAGAGGATACTTGGTTTATCCCAATCTACATACATTGACACCGTGCTAAAAAGGTTTAGCATGGAGAATTCCAAGAAAGTCTATCTTCCGATAGGCCATGGAATTCATCTTTCTAAGAAGGATTGTCCGACAACTCCTAATGAAAGAGAACGTATGAGTCGAATTCCATATGCTTCGGCAGTGGGATCGATTATGTACATCATGACATGTACAAGACCAGATATGACATACTCACTAGGAGTAGTGAGTAGATACCAATCTGATCCACGAGAAAAACACTGGCAAGTTGTTAAGACAATCTTTAAGTATTTGAGAAATACTAAGGACCAGTGGTTAGTCTATGGAGAGTCCGATTTGAAACTTGTTGGATATACTGATTCCAGTTTTCAATCAGATCATGATGATAGCAAAAGTGTATCGGGTTTCGTGTTTATCCTGAATGATGTAGCTGTTTGCTGAAAAAGTTCCAAGCAACATACAGTGGCAGATTCGGTGTGCGAGGCAGAGTACATCGCTGCATCAGATGCTGCAAAAGAAGCTGTGTGGCTGCGAAAGTTCATCTCTGAGCTTGGAGTGACACCTTCCATAGATGGACCAGTCATGTTGTATAGTGACAGCACTGGTGCCATAGCTCAAGCAAAGGAACCACAAGCACATTAGCGCACCAAGCACATACTGCGCCGGTTTCATCTTATTCGAGAGATTATAGACCGAGGTGACATAAATCTTCAGAAGATTGATGGAAAGGAAAACCTAGGTGACCCATTTACTAAAGCACTCAGCATCAAGGAGTTTGACAACTATAAGTTGAAGATGGGTATTAGATACTGTAATGAGTGGCTTTAGGCTAAGTGGGAGTTTATTGGGAATTGTATCCTAAAGCCAATCATTTGATGATTGTGCTAATATAAATTGTATATAAATTGATATATTAATAAAAGTTATTTGGCAGTTTATTCATTACAAGAACATCTTCTTAATACTCCTGATTGTAATGAAGCCCTCAGGATCTTCCTTCACGATAAAGGAGGATTTATCTTTGAAGGTCCTTAAAAGAGTTCGCGACCAAATGATATACTATGACAGGGCCATAGTACTATCAATTATAGGATGTTGTATATCATATTTGTTGGTTGTCCTCTTAACCAAGGAGTGTAGAGACACTAGTATGACATACAGGTGGAAGTGTAGGAGTACATTTCACCGAACGTGACTCATTTCCGGATACTCTACTGTCAAGAGTTAATCCGAGAAGATATAGGTATAAGTATCCTTCAGACCTGAAGATCACAACCAGTGGCTTACAAGCAACTCATTGTACTTAGGTGTCAGACCACCTGGATTTCTAATCCAGCTACGAAAGGTTACTGGGTGCAGTCAAGTACTTGTGGTAGTCAGTTGTGGATCAAGATGGAATTTGACCTATCCCGTTAAAAGGAGAAATGCTTGTGTTTCAATTTAGCAAGACCTTGGCCAAGGCACTTCATATGAAAGTCACATGATCACTAAAGTTGAAATCACTTTATGGATTTGCTATTTAGAGTTGACATGCTCTTAAGCCATCCTTAGCATTTGTGGTCAAGAGGATGAATTATACGGTAACTGTTTCTTAGGGTTCTTGGAGTTTGCTCGGAAACTCTTCGACCTATCCTGACGTCGGGTTCCATTGCTAGATGGGCACATCGATTAGTATAGAAAGTTATTTCTATGCTACCGGCTTAGGTTCGAACCTAGAGAGTCACACGCATAGAAGTTTCCTAGGATGATCTGTTTGTTGATCAACGATTGAGAATCGTATATGATTTAATTAATCAATTTGATTGATTGAATTATCTCAATTGGGTTAAGTACAAGTGAATAAGATTCAATTTGGTTTAAGTCCATTAGAAGGACTAGTCAATTTCAAATATTGATATGAAATTAGACTTGATTTGGATTTAAATAGATTCAGGACTAGCCAAATTTGATTTGGGCTTGGACCATGATATATGGGGTTCAGTCAAATAAATTCAGATCAGATTAAACCATCACCTGAACCCAAACCTCTCGCATAAGGATCTCATATGATGAGATTGCTAAAATCTCATCTCATGAGAGATTAAATTCTCATGTAGAATTTAATGCCTAACATTAATTTTCACCAAACGTCGGATTTAGCCACGACTCTTGTTTTCACCGAACGTCTCTTTGGTTTTCACCGAACATCAAAATTAAACCAAGCGCCGCGCGGCGTCTCTTTGCTTTTACCAAATGACGGAATTCTTAATGTCAGAATTCAATGTTAAGGCTAAATTGAGACTATAAATAGAGGGCATTCCCTCACCAATAGAAAGAACAACAATACACGATATGTCGTGGATTGTAATTCTAAAAAGGTTAGAATAAAAAAAATCATGGTGATTCTAGTGTTAGCGAAAGTGTGGTGAATCTTAGAGGAAGATTCAAGTGGGAGGATTCAAGATCAGCAAAGCTATTTTTCTGCGAGCTAGCACTCCTGGAAATCCGATCATTCGGGGCTTCGCATGGACGATACTAGAGGCCGGACGATTGAACAGCTGCAGAGCAATAAGGATTTACCTACTATTCTTAAGGTAAGCGATTTGATCCCTAGATCTTAAGGCATGCTTCAAGATAAGTAGTATGACTAGTCGTCTTGAAGATCAAGATATGATCTTGATATTTTTATTTATATGCATATTTTGGATCAATCGATCCTATATACAAGGCAAAGATATGATCTTGATGCATGTTAGATAGATTAGTATGTAATCTTTAAAATTCCGCATTGATAATTGTTATCAAAATTTTAAAATATACAAGCCTCGGGAATTGTTTCTCCCTACAAAAGGGAGGAGCAGAAAGTGTCTAAGCACACCCAAAAAATTTTCTTGCTCTGTGAATTTGAGAGAGACTTTCATGGCTTCTCTCCTATTGAGGTCAAGGGTGGTGAAGTTGGATTTTCCTTTTGAGAGTTGGCTTGACCCCGATAGTTGGGGTGATGGAGAAGTTGCTGAAGAGCAAGTAACCTTCAGAGAAGGAATCTCAGAGGTTATACAGAGAGCACATGGGGACGGATACAAGGGTCATACGGGGAGCGCATGCATGTGCTCTCTGTATGGCTCCTTTCACTTGCCATGGGGCCCTACACACAATTGGAAATGCAATTTTTTTTAGGGGCCCCTGGCTTCCACGAGCTTTCCTTCATCCTCAGTCCATTTTGGTTGAACGCCATGTTGGATCCCTTAGTTCATATGTCTGAGGGTCCATCATTCGGCTTTTAATGAGGAAGGAGGTAAGCGGCACCGGGTTGCTGTCTTTATTCTTGGGCATTGACTAGCAACTCAGTGAACTCAACGGAGCTATCTAATTTCTCTGATTTCTTGGATCGAAAGCGAAAGCAATGTTATCGATCGAAACTGCTTGCCCAAGCTTTTTAATTTATTTTCTTTTATTTCTTGTGCTATAATGCACTTGTAATGCCTCTCAAGAGGTTGTAATCTCTTATTGGCAATAAAGAAAGGTTTCTTTTTGTACCTTTGTCTTTTTGCTATTTGTTTTTTCCATATCAGGTGTTAATTTCTTTGCTGATGTATTTGTGTCGTCCCAACATAAGAGTCATTTTGTATATACCCCGCCTTTCAAATGACAGTACCAGTTCATAATCATTAGTAACGTTTTAGGCACTTAGCTTTGGTTAGGCATTTTAGTGATATGGTTTCGCTTAGTCCTTTGCGGAGAGGAAATTTACCTCTGTTTAGGTTAGGAGGAGGCCTGGGCAGCTCTGTCAATTCTTAATATATACTCGGTCATGCCAAAAGATAAAACAAGTCTTACCTTGCTTTGGTGAGGTAAGAAATGACTTGCTCAAATTTGTCAAAGCATAAGGATAAGTCGTTTAAACTTTGCCGAAGTTTAGTAAGGTAGTTCAGTCATGCCAAAATATTGGAAAAATCAATCGGTCTTATCGAGATTTTGAAAGAATATATTTTACTTGGTGCTGCCAAGGTATGGAGAGATCACTCGGCCTTACTGAGGCTTGAGAGACTATATTTTACTTGGCGTTGCCAAGGTACGAAGAGATCACTTGGCCCTGCTGAGGCTTAAGAATCACTCGGTCTTATCGAGGCTTGAGGAATTATATTTTACTTGGCAATGCCAAGGTACAGAGAGATCACTTGGCCCTGCCGAGGCTTGAGAGACTTTATTTTACTTAGCGCTGCCAAAGTACAAAGAGATCACTCGGCCCTGCCAAGGCTTGAGAATCACTCGGTCGTGCCGAGGCTTGAGGAATTATATTTTACTTGGCGCTGCCAAGGTATGAAGAGATCACTCGGCCTTGCTGAAGCTTGAGAGACTATATTTTACTTGGCACTGCCAAGGTATAGAGAGATTACTCAGCCCTGCCGAGACTTAAGAATCACTCGGTCGTGCCGAGGCTTGAGGAATTATATTTTACTTGGCGCTGCCAAGGTATGGAGAGATCACTTGGCCCTGCCGAGGCTTGAGAGACTATATTTTACTTGGCGCTGCCAAGGTACGGAGAGATCACTCGGCCCTGCCGAGGCTTGAAAATCACTCGGTCGTGCCGAGGTTTGAGAAATTATACTTTACTTGGGGCTGCCAAGGTACGGAGAGATCACTCCGCCCTACCGAGGCTTGAGAATCACTTGGTCGTGCCGAGGCTTAAGAATCACTTGGTCATGTCAAGGCTTGAGAAATTATATTTTACTTAGTGCTATCAAGGTATGGAGAGATCACTCAGCCCTGTCGAGGCTTGAGAATCACTCGGTCGTGCCGAGCTTGAGAATCACTTGGTCGTGCCGAGGCTTGAGAAATTATATTTTACTTGGCACTGCAAAGGTACGGAGAGATCACTCGGCCCTGCCGAGGCTTGAGAATCACTCGGTCATGCAGAGGCTTGAGAGATTATATTTTACTTGGCGCTACCAAGGTACGGAGAGATCATCCGGTCCTGCCGAGGCTTGAGAAGACTATTGAGCAAAACCTGCTTCTCATTACAGTTTTTGGGAAAAGCAATTGAAATAAGAACATTGCAGACTTTTGAAAGTGAAATTTTGTTGCTGTAAACAGAGTGAGTTTAGCGAAGGCATACTTTACTGATGATATACACGGAGGTTATCCGAGCTCCATGTCCTGGGAATAGATTTTTTATCCAGATCTTGGAGTTTGTAAGTGCTGGGCCTGATTACTTCAGTGACTTGATAGGAGCCTTTCCAATTTGGAGATAGTTTCCCTTGTTCCAACGGCTTTAAAACAAATGCCTTCCAAAGTACTAAATCACCAGAGAGGAAGGATTTTTCCTTTGACTCTAGTGGAATGGTAACGAGCTACCCTCTGTTGATAAGCTGCCATTCGAATCCGAGCCTTCTCCCTGATTTCTTCTATCAGATCAAGATTGGTTCGAATTGCTCATCATTAAATTCCTCCGAATAACTTTCCACCCGAGGGAAAGGGAGTCCGACCTCCATAGGGATGACAGTTTCCGTACCAAAAGCCATTCTGAACGGAGTCTGGCCTGTGAGGATCCTCTTAGTGGTTCGATAAGCCCACAGCACGTGATGAAGCTCCTCCGTCCATTTGCCATGCGCTCTGTTGAGCCGGGCCTTAATTCCTTGCAGAAGGGTCCGGTTGGTTACCTTGGCCTCTCCATTGGCTTGAGGATGTCCGACCGAAGTGAGACGATGAAGATGCCATGATCCTCGCAGAACTCCCGAAATTTAAGATTGTCGAACTATCTTCCGTTGTCGGTGATGATGGTGTGAGGAAGGCCGAACCGATAAATGATAGATCTCCATATGAAGTCCCTAGCCCGAGCCTCGGTTATCTGAGCGACTGCCTCGGCCTCGACCCACTTGGTGAAATAGTCGATTGCTATAAACAAGAACTTTCTCTGTCCTGTGGCAAGGGAAAAAGGACCAAGAATGTCCATTCTCCACTTGGCAAAGGGCCGGGCAAATGATACAGGCGTTAGGTGGGCGGAGGGGAACCTTTGAACATTTGAATGTCGTTGGCACAAATCATAAGCCCAGACAAGGTCATCAGCATCTCTTTGTATGGTGGGCCAATAATACTCTTGGCGTAGCACTTTGTGGCACAGAGCTCAATCACCAAGATGATTACCATATATGCCTTCTTGAACCTCTCGAAGAGCATAATCAGCCTTTGACAGGCGAAGGCATTTAAGTAACGACATAGAGAAAGATCGCTTATACAACCGATCATCAAGCAGGACATAGTGAGATGATTGCATCTTCGGTTTCCTTGCTTCCTTTCTATCAGCGAAGAGCAGCCCTTCTTTGAGATACTTGAGCATAGGATCCAACCAGGATGGTTCAACATCAATCTACATTATTTGATCAGTATCGACAATGTTAGACTTTTCTAGAACTTCCAAGTAGAACTTCCGCTCAAGATCCATTGAGTCCGTGGTCGCCAGGTGGGATAAAAGGTTGGCACGCGCATTCTCAGCCCTTGGGATCTGAATAACTTTAAATTCAGCAAAGCAGGCGGATAGATCGCGCACCTTTTGAAGATACCGAATCATGTTTGCTCCCTAGCCTCAAACTCTTCCCGCACCTGGCCAGCTACCAACTGAGAGTCGGTGTAGGCATTCAGTTTTTCAACTTTGAGCTCATGGGTGATGCGAAGTCCAGCGAGTAGGGCCTCATACTCTGCTTCATTGTTAGAGGCTGGGAATAAGAAACAAATGCCATACTCGAAAGTTGTCCCCTCCGGGCTAGTGAGGACCAAGCCAGCACCAGAACTGCTTGCACAGGAGGATCCGTTAGCATGGAGTAGCCACAGGGCACTAAGCTTTGGTTGCTCGGGAGTGTTCGGAATGGAACCATCTTCAGGTATGGTGCATTCAAGAAGAAAATCCGCCAGGACCTGTGCCTTGATGGTTGGACGAGGCTGATATTGGACATCATGCTCACTCAATTCAACAGCTCATTTGGTCATTCTTCTCGATGCCTCTGGACGATGGATAATTGATTTGATAGGCTGGTCGATTAAAACTGTCATAGTGTGTGCTTGGAAATATGGTCGCAACTTTCGGACCGATGTTATCAGAGCCAACATCATCTTCTTGATTCGGTATACCTTATCTCAGCGTCTCGGAGCAATTTACTAACATAATAAATTGGCTTCTGAATTTTATCTTCCTCTCTGACCAATACAGAGCCAATAGCGCTGTCCAAGACTGCTAGGTATAGATACAGCATCTCTCCCGGCCTCGGGCTACTGAGGAGAGGTGGTGATCCGAGGTATTTTTTAAGATATTCGAAAGATTTTTGATAGTCCGAGGTCCATTGGAAGTTCTTAGCCGATCGAAGCACTTTGAAAAAGGGCAAACACCTCTCGACCAATCGAGCGACAAAACGATTGAGGGTCGCTATCCTTCCAGTAAGATGTTGTACCTCCTTGATCGACTCTGGAGGTGCCATCTGTTGCAGGGCCTCGATTTTTTGTGGATTCACCTCAATACCTCGTTGAGAGACCATAAAACCCATAAACTTTCTAGAGTTAACTCCTAAAGCACATTTGGTTGGGTTAAGCTTCATTTGATACTTCTAAAGTGTTGCGAAACTTTTCGTGAGGTCTTTAATATGCTGGGATGCCTCTCTGCTCTTTACTAGCATATTATCAACGTACACCTCCATGTTCTGACCGATTTGCTATTTGAAAACTTTATTGACCAGCCTTTGGTAAGTTGCACTCGCATTTTTTAAACCAAAGGACATAACTCGGTAGCAATAAATATATCGGTTAGTGATGAAGGCAGTCTTTTCTTCATCCTCAGGCACCATCTGAATCTGGTTGTAACTTGAATAAGCATCCATGAAAGTCAGCATCTGGTGGCCCGAGGTTGAATCCACAAGTTGATCAATCTGGGGAGAGGGAAACTGTCCTTCGGACAGGCCTTGTTGAGATCAGTGAAGTCGATGCAGATCCTCCATTTACCATTTGATTTCTTTACCATAACAATATTTTCCAGCCAGTCGGGATAGTTCACTCCTGGATGAAGTTGGCTTTAATAAGCTTATCTACCTCTTCCTCGATAGCTTTTTTGACTCTTGGGGGCAAAGCTTCTCTTCTTCTGCTTAATTGGCTGAAACACCTCGTCCACGTTGAGGCGATGGACCAGGACATCCGGGTTGATTCCAGGTATGTCCGAAGCAGACCAAGCGAAAACATCAGCATTCCTTTGAAGGAATTCGATCAAATCTTGCCGAGGCTTCTCCTTCAGCTGTGACCCGACCCTTATGGCTCGGTCGGGTCGAGCTTCATCAAGTGATACCTCCTCCAACTCCTCGGCTGGCTCTCCTCGCTGCTCGGCAAAGTCCTTCAGAGCATCCAGCCCATCTACTTTGGGCTTTTTGGACTAAAGGTCAGCAACAAAGCAGTGTCATAATTTGACTTCCTCAAACAACCCCCACTCCCCATTCGGTGGAAAACTTTATGGCGAGATGAGGAATGAAAATGATAGCTTTAAAGGATATTTGCCCTGGCCTGCCGAGGATGGCATTGTAAGGGGACCAAAACTTGGTCACGAGAAAATCCATGAGTGTAATGGCTACACTGGGCCAAGTGCTTGCTCGGACTGTCAAGGTGATAACTCCCTCGGGGACTATGACATCACCCGTAAAACCCACTAGAGTAGATTCTATGGCCCAGAGGCTTTCCATCTGCAATTTCAATCTCACAAAGGCATCAAAATACAAAACATTAACAGAGCTTCCACTATCAACCAAAATGCGGTGTATATCGTAGCCATTCATATTTAGGGATACAACTAAGGCATCATCATATTGTACCTTCCGGAGATCCTCGTCAGAAAAAGAAAGCTCATCAACTCGAGTCCTCTTTGGTGGATTTTCTTCTCCATCCGGCCAGGATGATGAAGAGCCAATTGCGCTATCATATTGACATTACCAATGATCGAGGGATTTGGCGAAGGGAGTTGGTGAGGCTCGGGTTGGCGATCTCCTTCATTGTTCGGCTCGGGGGCCCTCTTGAACCGATCTAACCTACCCCATCGGATGAGTTGCTCGATCTCGTTCCGGAGCTGCCAGCATTCCTCGGTGTCATGCCCATGATCTCAATGGAAGCGATAGTACTTGGTCATATCCCTCCGAGCCGCATTGCCCTGGAGAGGAGGAGGCCAGGGAATTTGGCGCTCAATTTCCACCAATATTTGCGCCCTTGGCACGGTGAGGAGGGGTGTATCGATCAAACCTTCGAGCCGGGCTTTGGGTTCGATCTCGAGGAAGCGGTGGAGGAGCTCTTTGGCTACAAGGTGGGCTTGCACGGCGGAAGGATCGATGTTTTTCTAAGCCTTTCGCCTCCTTCTTCTTCGATTGTTCAGCTCGGGCCGAACTTCATGACTCCTCAACCCTAGCATACTTATCCGTCAAGGCCATCATATCAGAGAGGCTCTTCGAATAATTGACTTCCAGAACTAAGTAGAAGTCTTCCTTCCTTTAACACTCCTCCGCCAAAGCAGACATGGCCACCTCGTGATTGAGGTGGTCGACCTCCAACAGGGCCGTGTTGAAGCGGCCGAGGTAGTTTTTCAGAGATTCCCCCTTCCGCTGCTTGACTTCAGAAAGGGAATAAGATCTCTGTCATTGGCAATGGCTGCTGACGAATTGGCTGATGAATAAGTGGCTCAGCTCATCGAAAGAATCAATGGAACCTGGCTTCAGGCTGTTAAACTAGGTTCTAGTCGATAATCTAAGGATAGAGGGGAAGGCTCGGCATAGGATCGCATCTGATGCTCCGTGGAACATCATGATGGATCTGAAACTACTCAGATGGTCGTCGGGATCGGTAAATCCATGATACGGCTCGATAGTGGGAAGCTTGACATGAGGAGGAATCACTTCCTGCATGATCTCCTCAGAGAAAGGGATGCCCTGCTCTGCCTTTGGTCGGGACGGAGGGGCTTGCCTAGCGGCATCCAGCTCCTGATGCCACTCCCATCGCATTTCCTGCATCTGCTGCCTAATCCCTTCATCCAGAGTGGTAGGAGGGACTGATCGAGGGGAGGACGACAGTGGCATCGATTCTTGGGAAAACACTGGAGAGAGAGAACGAGCTCGTCGAGATTTAGGCGGGCCCATTGTGGTGCTAGTCTAGCCCTTGTGGGTCGATGAAGATGATCTGCGGCCCCAGGCGGATTAGAAGAAGAAATTGCCGGCACAACGGGGACGACGACCTTCTCATGGAGTTACGGAGTAGGGATAGCTTGGCGGAAAGCTCTATGGAGCCCCTGGACTAGCTGGTCAGAGCCTGGACTTGCTGAACCAACATAGCAAACTGGTCCTGCATCACTACAGTCGCCGATGGTAAAGGGGTCTCGGTCGGCGGTGGTAGCAGAGGCGCTATACTATTGATTGGATCAGGCCTTTGAGAGGCGGCCTGATCTTGAGCATCAGAAGTGGCTCTCTTCTGATTGGCCATTAGAGGATTCTTCTTCTGATTTTGAACCTTATCTCATGGATTACAAGTTTATGGAACTTAAGGCCCTTCCTCTAGCGCCAATCTGTTGTTGTGGAAATCCGCTCTCCAACTCGGGTGCGGTTTGACTCCGGATCTGGACGCTGATCTCTCGTTGGGTAGAACCTGCAAACAGTCCTTACACAGAGAGTATCTAGGGTGGCCCTCTGCGAAAGACCCTTTGACGCCCAAGTCAGTGGAGATTCACAACAAGCAGATGTGAGGAGAAGGCTCTCGCAGAAGAGTCCTTCAAGAAAATGGTGGCCTCTCGAGAGCTCAGAGTCTGCTTGAGCTTTAATGGAGTTTTTAGTCAGAGTATCAATGAAAGCATACCTGAGAAACTTTAGGACAAGGGTATTTATAGGCGATCACCTGATTCCTTGGGTGCGACACCGGGGGTCCGAAACCATTCAAATTCGAATCAAATTCGAATCAAGTTTGTTATGAGGCTGGTAGTATCAGTATCTAGTTAGTTAGAGAATTGATGGCTAGGGGAGCTGGTTGATGCTTTGAGATTCGGTGATTCTATAGGCCCTGGCCACTTCTGATATTATTTGCATAATTTCTCGCTCGAGATCTTGTTAAACTATCACGAACTTGAACTCTTTCGCGCTTGATTCTGCAGAGGTGTTTGAATGCCTCGGTCTGGCCGAGGATGGTTTAGCTCTACTGAAGGTGGTTTGGCTTTGCCGAGAATGATTCGGCTCTGTTGTTTGCTAGATATGATAGCTGGCTGATCGAATATCAAGATTGGTCTCGATCCTTTTATTGTATGCATAAGTATTAATGTAATGATAATTTTATTCGTCACCAGTAAGAATAAGTTAAATTGAAATTTTATTGCATTGCTTTTCAGTGCAAGCATGCATCGATACTTATATTGAGTTTCAACATACGTAACAGTTCGGTGCGCATCAAGTCTTTTCCTAAAGTAGTGTTTGAAATAGGGAATAAGAGGGGATATTCCCTGAATATCCTCTCTTATTCCAAAAGCCATAACTATAAGGGATAGCTGGGAATAAAGTTAACCAAAGGGATAATCCATGGTTAACCATGGGATATCCCCTTAATTTATTCTCTAGAAAATGTAGGAATAGCTGGTTATCCCTCTAAATAAGAGTAAAAAAAAGTTATTCTATGAATTTACCTTTTTTTTTTTTTGTATTTGATATGATCAATAAGATAACCAACGAATATCTTTAAAAATAATTAAAAAAATAAATTTTATTTTATATATTTATTCATAAATAATATTTTTTCTATCGAATACTATCTAAGGGTGCGTTGCCGGTTGTTTGCCAGACCTAGGGAACGGGCCCACGACCAACCAGCGCCTCGATAAAACCCTAACAATCTCCGCATGGTTGGGGGCTCGCTCAACTCCGTTTCGTTTTGCCGCCTCTTCGCCCGCCTCTCCCCTCCCGCTCCGTTCTCTAAATTAAAAAGAAGCAAAGAGTAATTTTATCTTCTCGAAGGGACCGGGTCTTAGCTGCCGCCAGCGCTACCTCGATGCAATATCGCGGACGAAGCACCCCTCCCATTTTGTTCCTCCACCGACCTCATTTTCCATAAAAATCATATCAAATCAAATTAATTAAATTACTTATATTACTGCGGCTACCATTATGCTCACCGCCTAGCGTTTACGTCCCAATTCTCGCTGCTCACCTTCTCCGCTTCTATCAATCCAACCTCTCACTTCGCTCCATTCGCTCTCCCCCGCCGCCAGTTGATTGATTCGCTGCTGCTGCTGGGTTACTTGAGAAGGGAGAGGCGTCCCCGCGATCGTAATCACGATTCACAATCGCAGTTATAATGCAAGCCCTAGCCCTCCCGTCTTTCTCAGGCCCGTTTAGCGGCGGCCGCCTGAACCCGTCTTCTCCACTGCCCGGAAGACGGGGCCCGCCTCCCTCTGTTACCGCCGGAGTCACCGCTCCTCCTACTCCTCCGCCTCCAGATGCCGCGCCATCTATTCTCTTTCCGCCGCCGCCCGAGGTAGTCGTCATATCTCGATCTGAACCCTCTCCTCTCTCTCTCTGGAACAAGATGAGGAAGAAAAGAGATTCTAATATGACGATTATTTCCAGGTGGCGAGAAAGAAGAGGCCTTAAAGTTTACGGAGGCCGCGAAGAGGGGGAACTTGCTGCCCGTCTATCAGACAATATTCTGCGATCACCTGACACCAGTGCTCGCTTACCGTTGTCTTGTTAAGGAGGACGATCGGGAAGCCCCGAGTTTCCTCTTCGAGTCAGTCGAGCAAGGCTCCCAAGGAACCAATGTGGTCAGCTCTGTTTTCCAGAGTTCTTACACCCCCCCTCCCCCCCACCCCCCGCCCCCTTCTCTTTTTTGGCATTTCTTCCATGTTTCGGTTCCTCTTTCTGAGAGAACAAATCCTCATGGCCAGGGTCGTTACAGTGTGGTGGGAGCGCAGCCGGCCATGGAGATTGTGACCAAGGAAAACATCGTCACGGTTATGGACCATGAAGCAGGGCGGAGAACAGAGGATTTCGTTGAGGATCCCATGCAAATCCCCAGGAAGATCATGGAGGGCTGGAGTCCACAGCTTATCGACGAGCTTCCCGATGTGTTTTGTGGTCTGTCTTTTATTCCTCCATTTCTCTTCTTTTCAGTATCTTGTCTTATTTCTTGAATTTTACTTGTTTGTTAGTTTCCTGTTCTGCTCTGTTCAAAACCGGCTTTTTGTGTTTTTGGGTCCAACATTGGCTATTTGCATTATTAACTAGGGAATCTAGTGATTCGGTACCCTTTCAAACAAAAAGAAAAAATCCTAAAAGAAAATTGCTGTTGGTTTAGAATCTTTATTAGGTTTCTTCTCTCAAATGGCATGAAATATTCTATGTTTTCTATATGGCAGTTCAATGCAATTAATGGCATAGATATGTTATATACTCTTTTCGAAATTCAAAAAAACTATATGTGAAAAAATCTTGGCAGGTGGATGGGTGGGATATTTTTCATATGACACAGTGCGATATGTAGAAACAAAGAAGCTTCAATTCTCCAAAGCTCCTGAAGATGATAGAAACCTTCCTGATATTCACTTAGGTCTCTACAATGATGTCATAGTTTTTGATCATGTGGAAAAGGTATCTTTCTTTTCACCCTGATAGCTGCATGCAAGTTTTGCTAGGTAACATGATCTAATTTATTTTACTGCTTTGAAAGATGACTGTGGATTGACATTAGCCATGCTAGCACGTCATAAACTCATTCCATTTTCCATACTGGCATTATCTGCAAAGTGGCATTCTGACATATCAAGCTTTAAAATACCACTGGGATAACCAACTCATCTTGTTTACCAGTAATTAATTGTGAAGGAGCCCATGCCTCAATAGATGCACATGCAAATTAGATACGAATCTATATTTTAAATTGTGTTAGATTCTTGCTTCTATGGTAACATGCATTGAAACATGTATACAAGCATGTTAAATTATTCAAGAAAAAGCATAACCGCCATTTAGTTAAAAACAAGTTAAAGAAACTTGAGGAAAAGTTTTGGAACAATTCTTGAAAGGTATCATCTAAATAAGCAGGTAACTGATAACAACAACAAAGTCGGCTAATCATCTGGACAAGTGGATATCACCGGAATATATTCTTCACAGCATTTATGCTATATAAATTACATCAATATTAAGTTATACTTTTTGCAGAATTGTGTTTCATTTTGGTTCATTTGCTTATTATATGTGACTTAAAGATGAATGCATTTCCCCTAACAACTGCGGACTCATCTTTCTCTAGACCCTTCCATAGTTAGGGTCTTGAGTGTTGCTCTTTGGTTCAATGAGCTTGAGCTGCATGACCAGTAACATAGATTTCTCAACCTGCTAACTCCACTTCTAAGTAATATGGAAAGCCCCCATCTTTGCCAATATTTACCTCAATCAGGAACTAAGCTTCACTTCTTGCAGCACTGATCTCTGGTTCAGAGTTATCACAATAAGTGCTCAAAGCTCAAAATGTTCCAACTTGATCTATAAAGTTAAACTAGGCTCAATGTGTTCCAACTTGATTTATAAAGCTAACCTTATCTAATTAGGTGGGGCTTTCTGATAACAAATATATCATTCAGTGAGTTTTCAGGATGGATTTAGCTTCCAATGTTATGTGTGATATGAAATTCAATAAACGATTGATTGTTTCAAATGAAGTGGAAAAGCTCTTAGTTCCATGTTAAAATGCATTAAGAAGTCAATATTAGTAGGCATGCCCTCCACATCTTATTCTCATAACTGTTGGAGGTCCATTAGGAAGTTGGGAAGGTGAAGCTTCATTTTTATTTGAGTTAGATCCTTGACTGAGCCAAACAATGAGCAGGGGGCAACTGATAGGAAATAATAGCTGATAGGCCAAGTTTAACATATGCAAGAGCCATGAATGAAATATGTAATGGGTGATCCAAGAAGGTACAGTAATTTAATATATGTTGAGAAATAAATGTAAAAAACAATATGTGCACCAGCTAATTTAGAGGGGGAAACTTGACAGAAGAAGATAAGGCATATATGAAATGTGTGCCTTTTCCACTAATCTAGGTTACAAGCAAAATTTTCTGATGAATAGTATGTGCTTGGATGTTTGGAAAAATAAGATATCAGTAGTTGGTTTGAGTCTTCAATGTACCCAAGCCTAACCCTGCTCTCAGATCACGTTAATTTTCTTCTTACATGCCAACAAATATCGTTTGCGGTTTGACTCAGATGATTCATGATCGTACAAATGGTACATTGACTGCCATTTTTTTGTTAAGTTACAAGCCTTAAATTGGAATCAAATGCTATTGCATATTTGCATCAGTAACCTCTGCGAATGCATGCATTACATAGCATATTATGATAGATTTTGTGAGGTACAAATTTTAAAAAAGCTATCTGGAATGAGCAATCAATACTTCTGACATGCTGTCAATGATACTTTTTCTATTTTCTAAGTTCTCTTCATTATTGTGGACCAGCTAGTTCAACCAGATTCTCATTTTTCACAGCATGCATCCACCATAATCTACTTGTAAAGCTTATTATCAGGACCACTGCTTGCTATAGTTTTACCTTGTATCATGTCCCTATATTCTACAATGGTGACCTCAGCTATGAGAACAGTTACCTGTACTTCGGTCGCTTGAATGTTCTACAGTTTTTAAGTGTTGCTGATATAATTAACTGCATCATAACTTTTGACCTCAGAAAGCATATGTTATTCATTGGGTGCATCTAGATCAGTACTCTTCCATTGAGAAGGCCTATGAAGATGGGAAGAATCGTCTGGGCATTTTGCTGTCTAGGGTACAAAGTATTGATGTGTGAGTAACAATACTGAATTTATTTCTTGAGGTCTATTTGTCACTGTTGTTATTACTGCTTTAACTTTGTTTTTTTGTTTTTTTTTGCTTTCTAGACCTAGGCTTACTGCTGGGTCTGTGAAATTATATACTCGTCAGTTTGGTACTTCATTAAAGAAGTCATCCATGACAAGTGAAGAATATAAAAGGCTGTCATGCAGGCAAAAGAACATATCCTTGCAGGAGATATTTTTCAGATTGTCTTGAGCCAAAGATTTGAGAGACGAACTTTTTCAGACCCATTTGAAGTGTATCGAGCATTGAGAATTGTGAATCCAAGTCCATATATGGC
This sequence comes from Calamus simplicifolius, assembly GCA_900491605.1. NCBI lineage: Eukaryota > Viridiplantae > Streptophyta > Magnoliopsida > Arecales > Arecaceae > Calamus > Calamus simplicifolius. The sequence continues at coordinate 30,936 of UESW01003995.1, read as the reverse complement.
CTATTTGCAAGTGAGTCACGTCTTAAACAGTTCTTCTTTCCTTTTTTTGACCTTGGTTTCTTTGCTGATGATTTTGTTCTTAATAATGGCTTAATCATGCCATGTTTTTTTGAATATATATATATATATATATATATATATATATATCTTATTTTTTAGGCAAGAGGATGTATTCTTGTAGCATCAAGCCCGGAAATTCTAACTCGTGTGAAGAAGGTATTTTAATTTCTTTTATTATATTAAGGAATTTTAATTATTCATTACTGATATTATCCTTTCTTTTCTCAAATGCTCAATTTTTATTGAGTGAAGATGTTATTATGGGTTTTCACTTATTAGATATTAAATTAAATTTTGTCTTGCATTGATGGTTCCTATATGATTTTCCAGTTCTATAAAACTAGCGATACTTCATACATGTTGTGTTGGTTTTGTATACATATTGGATATCAATATTCTTAGACTACTATTTTTAAATGTGTCAAATAGTTGTATAAAGTATCCTATTTTTCATAATAAAAAAAGCACTATAGATATTTCTTGAATACTTTTAAGGTACTTCGTTGATATATCCAAATATAAGAGGGAGGAAATTTGCTTTTGTTCTTTAATGCTAATCTTTTAATATTGAATGGTCAATTTTGTAGTTTATAACTTCAATTTTAAAATATGAAGTATGGATTGGGATCTATAGATTTGATAGGTGACTAAATTATGAGCTTGTAAAGGTTGATGGTATTGACCAACATTCGAATGTAGTCAAATCTGGATTTGGTTACCTCCCTCACCCTTGGATCGACATAATTCATGGATCCCAAAGATGAAAAAGGTGAAAAAGATGGGATGGCTTCGAGATCTATGTAGATTCAAGAATGGAGGTAATTGGATCCTAAACTTGCTATATTCGAATGTAGCCAAGTCTACTTTTATATATATATATATATATATATATATAAAGAACGTATCCTAGCTATCTCATATCCTACTTTTTCAAGGTTTGCTATTATTAAGATATCCGTTTGGTGTCATATTTGTATCTCATATATGTGTCCATACTTAATGGATAACCTCATACCTTCTTTTCATGCTTGTTTTACTTCCATTAAAAGCATGTCTTTCATTTGTCATTTTTAAACTTCTATCTTTTATGATACATTACCCTTGTTATCACTAAACAGACAAAACTGGACTTGTGTTCAGCCCTTTCTGTTTATCTTATAATATATCAATAATTATCTCTTCAAGAAAAGTCAGAAACTTGAATTTTTGGTCACATAATTTTCCTGTAAATAAAGTTAGTAAATATATTATTTCTATGGTTCCAATTTCTCATGTGCATCTATTCTATGAGTACTTTCTATAAATTCTTCGTTGTGCGTGAGATCATAATCCCATGATTACACTTCCATCTTCCTTGATATTCTTGTATTTTAAACTTCTTAAAAGATAGAAACACTTAATTTGCGGTATACTTTTTAATGTGACTTTCAGATAAGCTAGTTTTAACTTTAAGGAAGATGTTCTGATTTCTTGTCTGAAAACTCTAGCTTCCATGTTTATAAACACAAAAGCCAAAATCTTGCTAATTACTACAAGTGAAACCAAGCTTGTATGGTTTACAATCCTGTGACCTTGGCAATCAGTATAAAAGTTGAATGTGAAACAAGCAGTGAAGCATGAAGAAAGGCATCCATAATACATGCTTGTGTTGTTGTCTTAATTGAAATCATTTTAGGCATCCATGATACTTGTCTGTGTTGTTGTCGTAGCTGAAATCTTTTTTCCTTTTTCTTTTTTTACTTGGGCCTTCCAAGTTTGAGGTTTTTTTTTTTTCGATATCCGTGGATGCTTGCATTGATGGACATTCATGTTATAGTGTTTAGTATTCACCAGCATGTTTTATTTATGTCTGTTGTGCACAGTATGGATGTCCTTGCTAAGCCATTTTTGTGACTTAGAATATGTTCTCTAGAGCATTTATCGTAAACAACATCACTGCTTTTCTCTTTGCAGCAAAAAATTATCAACCGACCACTTGCGGGCACTGTTAGAAGAGGCAGGACAGACAAAGAGGATAAGATGCTAGAAGTCCAACTACTAAATGATGAAAAGCAATGTGCTGAACACATTATGCTTGTTGATTTGGGGCGGAATGATGTTGGAAAAGTTTGTTTTTTCTTCTTGATATTTTGCTTAGTGTTTTATTTACCAATTTCTGAGCTAGGATACATTTGGTTACAATGCAATATCATATTATGATTTTACATGTAATCTAAAAAAAAAAATTGAAAAAACTATTCTGCTGTTGAGATGGGAGTGTAGTGGGTTGGCTTGTACCACTGATGTGGTTGCCTATTTTTGTGGCCTGTTCTGATGCTGCATTCCTCTAAACCTTTCAGTTTTATGAATCAGAGTGCAAGGAAGGTAGTTAATTGCTTCCTTTTCCCATGAGCAAGTTAAACTTGAAGATATAATTTCTATTTTTTCAGTCTCCCCCTTCTCAAACATCTCCACTTGGTATTTAATGAGCAAGTTCCCAATCTGTGATTCACTTTGGGTATTGAGGGGAGAGTAGGAAAGTGTTAAAGAGGCCTGTATCATGTTATTGCATTTTGTTACGTACATACACAATGGACTTATGGCATTACTAATTTCCAAGGAGACTTGGTTTTTGGAAAGCATATGGTATGCTGGCTATTGCCTCTGTTATTGAATCCATCTCACTCTGCATCATTCTAAATTGTTACTCTAGCTATATAACTATTCATCAGGCATAATTTCATGTACTGAATATTGCCATGGTTGATGTGTATGTTCATGGTTGTATTGCAAACTTGTTTTTTTTTTTTTTTCCTTTCCAAATTCTGATATAGTTGTCTTCTATTTTCTGACGTTTGAACATCTATTATTACAGGTCTCCAAGCCTGGTTCTGTAAAGGTAGAAAAGCTAATGAATGTTGAAAGATACTCTCATGTGATGCACATCAGCTCCACGGTCAGGCCCTTGTTTTCCTTTATAAAATGGATGAGTGAGTAGCTTTGTGTATTATTGGTTGATTGAATTGAGATTAATAATAAATGCAGCATTTAAATATTGGTAGCGCAAATGCCATTGTCAGTTGATGTTTACAGCCTATTTATATAAAACATGCATAATATGCACGTCCTAGAGTTTTTTCCTCCTATCTGTCCAGGAATGTCTGATGCTTTGTCAATGCTAAGCTGGTTAGCATTGTTATAATTAAAGGGAAAAGCAATTCTATAGCATTCTTTCTTTCTTTATTTTTCCCCTTTATATTTGTATAGACACATGCAGTCTATGCTATATTCTGCTGCAAGATTTGTTTGCATTTTGTTTTATATCCCCAAATTTCAGCATTACTTTCCATTTGAATTATTCAGTATATTGTTTATCACTGTGCATAGCAGAGTATGGCCATGAAAAGTTTAGCTTGTCTAATTGGAAACTCTTCGTATGGGTGATTGTGTGACTAAACATGCAAACCGGTGATCTTGTCTGTGTGCTGTAGTGTGAGCCAGTGAAGTAGCTACTGATTCATGTTCTGTTTGCACATGTCATCTGATGCTGTTTTGTTTTGCTCTTTGGAGTTTAGTTGGAGTGCTTGCTTTAGTTGTAGATGTCTATATAGAAAGGGAAGTGACAATGAATCTCTGATGTTTTCTTTTTTCCTGACATACTGGATGGAATGGTTATGTATTTTGTCATTTGGTGTTGGGTTCAGAGTTCAAGTGCATGATAAAAATGTAAAAACACCAATCTTGACCATTACATATTTGCCATTGGATTATGATTACCTTTAACTGTGCAACAATTTATTTAATAGGCCATTAATTATAATAAACAATATATTTTTCCCTTTTTTAATTCAAATACTGATTTGAAAAAATTAAAACAAGTTGCATTCCATGCTTTCAAACTAGCAGTTCTTGAGTTTTTTTTTTTGCTCTGTCCTCTTGCTCCATTGTCTTCTTTTTCTTCTTCATCTTCTTTTTGTGTTTGGGAGGCGGGATACTTAATTTGACTAGCTCTTTCATTTTTTTATTGTTCTGGTGTCTGCACACAAACACACGCTTAGAAGTCATGAAATTGATTCCTGTTTCCTTCTGTATACAGGTAGTTACGTATTGCTTGTCATTTTCTTCTAGAATGTTAAGTTCTTTTCATGACATGTTTATAGGTGACATGTGACAAATGAACCAAGCTTGACACCAATTCTTGATATCACTGTTACAATTTTCTCAGTTTCCAGGATCTGATAAATAGTCATTTATAATGGATGCTTCAAAGAAGCATGGTTTGATATTCATATTGTTATAAACCTTTACAGGTTACTGGGGAGTTGTTTGATCATCTCACTTGCTGGGATGCTTTACGTGCTGCATTGCCAGTAGGAACAGTCAGTGGAGCTCCAAAGGTTTCATTTTATAATATATTCCTGTTCACATTAGTTATTTCTGGCAAGTGTTTTGTTGCACCTAAATAATAACTAAATCAAATTCCTTTTGTTTTATGGTTTTAACGAGAATATGGGTGTTTCATGGCCTTATGTTATTAGTTTTATAGCTGGCTACAGCCTGTTGAGTATCAGCTCTGTCGAGATTCCAACCTCATTCAGCATTAGAAAGCTGTTCTTCACAGCAAGCATTTAATTTGGATCCTCCTGTTTCTTACTTCTGGTTACTAGCTGAATTACATCTATTTTGCCTCTCCTACTTTGTTCCTTTGTTACTAATAACATTGGTTCTGTTTTGAGTCAGGTCAGAGCCATGGAGTTAATCGATCAGTTAGAAGTCAAAAGGCGTGGGCCATATAGTGGTGGTTTTGGTGATGTATCATTTTCTGGTGATATGGACATCGCCCTTGCTCTCCGGACAATTGTATTTCCAACAGGTAGCCGCTATGACACCATGTATTCGTACAGGGACATGAACAACCGCCAGGAATGGGTTGCATACCTTCAGTCCGGAGCTGGTATTGTGGCAGACAGCAACCCGGATGATGAGCAGAAAGAGTGCGAGAACAAGGCCGCAGCTCTTGCTAGGGCTATCGATCTTGCTGAGTCGACATTCACAGAGTAGTGGTGGAATTCCGAGTGGGGACTGGCAGTCATTTAGTGCTACATCACGTATTGGCAACTCAAGGTTAAAAATAAGGAAAGCTGGGAAAGCCCTGTGTTTTCATCATGAGAGAAAGGAGATGGTTAAAAATAAAGCTTCATCATTATATTATTATTTATTTATGAAGGAACCTTGTATCTTTTCTTTGATGTTTTTTTTTTTTATGAGATAAGGCAAGGTTTTATTCCTTTCTTAGGGTAGCCTTAACAGCCTCCAAATCTTAAAAAAAAAGGTGATATAATTATTTTTGCTCTAGCACTTGTTAAATCTGATGAGGACAAAGTGAGTTCCCTTGAGGAATGCTTAAATGGGTAATTTTTTTCATGATAAACTTGCGCTATGGCCAACATAAAATTGCATGTAGTAATATATTTGGATGGTACATATTGATATAATTTTTTAATTTTTAAGATTTTTAAATCTCAAAGATTTTTTAACTTGAAGGATGTAGTTATTAAGAAAAACTTTCGATCATAGGTAATGATATATTTGTTAATTATGTATTAGTTTTATTAAAAGGATTTTAAATAATTTTATTTTATTTTTCTTAAATAATTAGGGTTTTAACCCTATAAATATGTAGCAGTTCTTTTAGTTTATTATTATAAAATAATATTATTAGTTTCTTTTTTTAGAGGCTCAATCCCTTCGAAGCAGTTATCAAGAGATTTGATCCCCTTAAAACGGTCATATGGAGGTGTGATCCTTTTAAAGTAATCATAATTATTTTAAATTTTTTATTATATCTATCGTTGCGATCGAGGTTTGCAAGAGTTGTTATCAAAGCTTAGTATCGATAATATAGTATTTTTCTAACTTTCATATTATTTCTTTTATTTTTTTAAAAAAATCCTTACTTTTATTACCATCCCAAAATAATTTAGCTATTGTTAAAAAAATCCTTGCTTCTTATTGCTACTCCCAAAACGAATTTAAATCTTATAAAAAAAAATAGCCTTATTTTTTGTTTTTTTCCTATCCGCACAAAAATAAAAAAAATAAATTTTTTTTCTCCAGTTTCCCTTTCTGTTAATGTTGGTCTTTCTCATCAATCCTTTGATTGTGCCTTTGTGAAGTGATCAATGCCATCTCCTCCTAAATCCTACTGCATCGGAAGCGTTGTGGGCTTAGAAGTCACCTGCAAAAGAAAATCTAGTTGAGAAATAAAATATGAAGAGGAGGGAGGAAAACCAAAGAAAAAAAGAGAAAGAGAAAAGAGAGAGAGAAAGAAAAAAAAAAGAAGAGAAGAAAAAAAGAAGAGAGAGAATAAAGTTCTTTCTTACTTTAAAGAAGCTTTATTACCAAGATTTATAAAGATATGTTTAGAAGGAGCTTGTCGACAACAGTAGAAGAAGCGTATGAAAAGTGACATAAAAAATTTAAGAGAAATGACAAAAGCAACTGTATTTGAGATGAGAGAATCTAATAAGTAGCTAATTGATACTTTGGTTGATTTGAAAAAGATGATTATGGATATGAGAAAAAAAAATTTGGTTTATCTTCAAGTAGTAGACACTAGATCCGATAACAAGGATTTGATCACTATACAAAAATAGAAAGAAGATTCAATCCCAAACCTCATGCCATGAAGTTTTATATTATGATGGAGAACTCATCAAGTTGTGCAAACCTCCAAGGTGCATGATTATCAAAGAATTTTTTACAAACTGCTTTGTTGATGGATTTAAAGAAGAAATCAAGGATACGTTCGTATGTTCTGGCCAACCAATATGACTAAAGCTTAGCTTAAGGAAGAACAATTGCTTGCTTTATGTAAGCAAAAAGATAGCTATTTTACTACAAGTTGTCTATGATCTAAATCTTAAGAGACATAATTTTTGGTATTGGCCTGAAACTCCATGCAGCAATTATTCCATCTTCTGATGGTGTGGAATATATGGGATTTGAACCACCTATTGAATGGGATGATCATTATAACATTCTTGCATTAGATGGTCAAGATCTCCATTACTCAAGCCTGCAAACTGAAGAAGTTGATGATGCATTTAAAGAAAATCAACAGTGCTTCAGTAGCACGTACAAGACTTCTAATTTTTTTCTTGGTACAAAATTGCTTGTTTACGAGCATCTATTAATACAACTTCTCAAATAGCTATTTCAGGGAGTTCAATATCAGCATCTAAGTCTCATTAGTCCTCACAAATTATAATGAAGCCATTAGAAGCACAACAAGCTAATATGCCACAAAACAATCATCTGTTATTACAAGATTCTCTAATGCATGATGGTACCGATACTATAAAATTGAATGATACTTCTAGTTTAATACAAGCAATAGATTGGTTTTCACATAGATTTACTTTTGATCCTACTCCACAAAAGCTATTGTATCATCTAATGGCGACCTTACAAACTTTATATCTATTGTTCATGGTTGGACCTCAGTAGATACATATAGACCAAGGTTCTATTTTAATAGGGATGAAAATAAGGATAATGGAAGAAGTCACGTACTTCGATAAGCAGTAAAAGAAGTTTCTTGATTTTCAATCTTAAGAACAAGGTTGATTTTAAAGGGGACGAAATGATAGAATTTTTTAATTTTAGAAATATTTTCAAATCTATAAGATTTCCTTTATTTGAATGATCTAGTTATTAAGAAAAACTTCTGATTATAGGCAATGATTTATTTTTTTAATTACATATTATTCTATTAGAAGGTTTTTTATATAATTATTTTAGCTTTTCTTGAATGACTAGGGTTTTAACCCTATAAATATGTGACAGCCCTTCTAGCTTTATCATCGTGAAATAATATTATGGTTTCTTTTGCTTGGAGGCTCAATCCCCTTGAAGCGGTCATTTGGAAGCGTGATTCCTTCGAAGCAATCACAGTTATTTCAAATTCTCTATTATATCTATCGTTGCGATCGGGGTTCGCAACACATAGTAAATTGTAAAACATGATGTATCATGCTGAATAGTTGGTTAATGTTTTTTGTATTTTTAAAAGAAAGAACATTGAAGTGATAAACTTATCACTAGTTATAGTGATGTATCAAATTTGTTCATGAGAGTAAGTTATAAGCTGAAAATATTACCTTGAGTGGAAAATTTCCTAATACCTACTAACAAATAAGCATCCACTCTCCAAGGTTAACCCTTCTCAAATCAGTTTATGGCCATTAAGGTTAACCTCATCTCAAGTTACTGATGATGTTTCTTCTACTATATTATTTGTTGGCCTGGGTGCCAGGTCAGCGCCCATACAGAGTCCCAGGAGATGGGACTCTTCATTATTCCGAAACTCTTAGTATTCCTCAGCCTTATCTGCTCTCTAGTCTTATCCTGTTTATATATATAAGAAGACCCGAAGAGTCTTCTAAGGGTAAGGGCGGAGATACGGAGACAGAGAAGCCTCCTTCCTCCTCTTTCTCACCGAAACTACGGCTTAGGGGCATGGACGAACTGAGGACTCTGGTAGCCCCCGACGACCGACGATCTTGCTTTCGTTGCCGTCAAAATAATGTATGTTTCTTATTTACAACTCCTACAATTGGTATCAGAGCCTCGTCGGTCATCATTGGAGAGGGTAGAGGTTATAGGGGTTCTGGCCATGGTGGCCAGACACCATCATCTGTCCCTCTGCTGCGGCCATGGGTGCCGAAGCATTGCTGCATAAATAAAAAAAGAGGTTCCGCTGCGATGGGTGCCGAAGCATTGCTGCATAAATAAAAAAAGAGGAGGTTCCGCTGCAGCCATGGGTGCCACAGCGGACCTCGGAAAGCTCAGATCGAAGGGGTCCATCGGATCCTCACCGGCTGCTAGGAGGTTCTTTCCCAACCGTCTGGGACCTTTTCTCCTCGTTTCTCGCTCGGCGGTGGCAGGGGATGACTTTCCCCTCCACCCGATCACGGATCCGTCCGTGTGACACAGACCGTGCCCACGGCCTGGGGTCACTGGACCCAATCTGGCAACAAATGTTGCCCTTGTCTGTCGCTAGACCCAGTTTGACTTCTTCCCTGGCCATTTGGGGGCTGGGGATGCCCCTGTTCTTGCTGCCCGTACGTCCCTATGGCCGCAGTGGCCACCGGGAGCATTCCAGCGGCCGGCGATGCCTCGCATGATATTGGAGACCCTTTTAGGGTTGTCCGCCGGGTCGCCGGAGGCCGCTGGCCTCTTTCCCGGCCGTTGGAGGGCCGGGGAAGCCCGGCCTTGTGGCAGCGGTTGTCTAAGCATCTGAGGGACGTAGGGCCACTGAAACCTTTCCGATGGTCGGATGGCCCCCTCTCCTCGATCGGAGCTCCCCCGGAGCTCTGTCCCGGCCGTCGAAGGACCGGGACTGCCCCATGCCGCTGTTGTGCGTGCGACGGGCATAGTAAGCATCGTGAGTTTACGGGTGGCACCATCCGTAAATTCAAAGACTAATCAGGGGCAATTTTATCTTTTTGTAATAAAAAATTTTAAAAAAATCTACGGGCTGTTAGTGTTGATGTGGTAGCCACATCACCTTAGTGATGACATGGCAATCCCAATCAGCTCCGCATGGCGTGGGGTCCCAAATGGCATGGCAAACAGCGTGTCGTCCACCTGTCCAAGTGACATGACAAGCCATGTGTCAAGTTATGCGGGATTGGACACATGGCCGGCTGTGTGTCTGCCACGTGTCAAAAAAACGGATAGTTGACCTGCGGGGCCCATTGATATGGCGGTCCACGTCTCTGTCCATGTGTCAATGATGAATGGATTGCTGATGCAGACGGCTGGCTAACATGGCGACTGTGTAGTCATCACGTGTTGGGTCCCAGCTGTCGATAGTGCCTACATGGCATTTAAATTGATTTTTGGATTTTTTGGGTATTTTAAAATTACAAAAAATCAAGAAAAATCGAGAAAAATGGCATAAAATTACAAAAAATCCAAAAAATTCAGGAAAAATCATAGAAAAATCAAAAAAATATGTAAAATTTAAGAAAATTTATTGACTCTCTTTTTTTGATATGGCATGATTATTTGTGCTTTAAGCATAGATAATATTATTGCCATTTTGCTTGAATTTTTGTGACTTTTTTGGATGCATATTATTTATGCTTAGTGTATAAATATGGTTTATGCATGTTTCTGTATATTTTCTGTTGACATATAATTTATACTTAGTGTATAAGAAAAATTTATGTCATAAATATTTTGCGAACATATTATTTAATGTGGATAATATAGATGTGTTCTATGAAAAATTATCAAATTTTATGTTCCATCTTACTAAATGAGTGATGATTATGAGCTTAGCGAAGTTTTTGATCTCATTTATAAGAAGGAATATACGTACTCTGATTATTTTTCTAGATAACTGTATACACTGATATGTGCATGATGTCCATACCTTGCTTGACTGAATGCAGTGATGGCCTCTACATCTGTGATAGCTGATCTTAATAAAGGTGAGAAGCTAGATGGATAAAACTATGAAATATAGCATAGAAAAATCCAATACCTGCTGAATGAATTAGAAGTCTTGAAGATCCTGACAACTAGCATGATACCACCAGTACCTGGCACTACTGAGTAATATCGCCTTGATCGGAAAGCCTATGAAAATTGGATCAAGAAAGATCATTGTGCATGCTTTACCATGTTGAGCAGCATGCACAATAATCTTATTGGCAACTTTAAGAATTGCCAGACTGCTCAGGATATGTGAAACCAGCTTAAGATCCGGTTTGGTCAAACTTCAGCCACAAGGCTCGTGCCTTGAACCTTAGATTCATGCAATATGTCAAGGATCCTAATCATTCCATGTCAACCCACCTTCGTGTGATGGGAAACATGATTAGGGTTATGAAGGCTGCTGAAGTTGATCTTATTGATGAACAACAGGTCCTAGCAGTGATTCGTTCACTGTCTGACCCTCAGTGGAGTCAGATGAAGCTCTTGATGACTCATAGCGAGCACATCAAGACTTTTGAGAAAATTGCTCATCACCTTGAGCTAGAGGCTGAGCGAATTGAGACTTTGCTCCCTTCGGCCTATGTGGTTACTGATGGATCTTCGAGGCCCAAGAACAAAAAGAAGGGAAAGGCACATACACGTAATAGGAGTGCACAGGGATAAAGGAAAAACTATGGTCAAGCCAAAAAGAGAACGTCGAGGGGGAAAAAAAGATGTGACAAAGATTAAGTGCTACAACTATGGAGCAAAAGGCCACTTTGCTCGTGATTGCACTGAGCCAAAAAAGGTATGCTCTCTCTTTGTTTGTTCATATACATTAGTTGTTGACATACTCCCTGATTGAATTGTAGATACGGGAGCGAACAAACATATAGTGTGAGATCGAGCTGGTTTTGTGGATTTTCATCGGATACCTGAAGATATCCAGTTTGTTGTACTTGGGAATGGTTTGCATAAGCAGGTTTTGGGTGTAGGAGCATATCGTGTTACACTTCGTGGTAGACATGTGTTGATCCTACATGATATTTTGTATGTTCTATCTATCCGGTGTAATCTTTGTTCTGTTCTTGCTCTGCTGGCACTTGGCTACACTTTTTATTTTTTTTATGACCGTATGTCAGTCTATCTGGATGGTATTTTTGTCCTTTTATGGATATTTGTCATAAGGGTTCTTTAGACTTGATGTTGACTTGTGTGCTTCTTATTCCTCATTTTCTTGTGCTTCTATTCCTGCCTGTGATGATTGTTTTCTTTGGCATGCCAGACTCAATCACGTGGGCTAAGATATGATGGCACGAATGGCTAAAGCAGGGCTATTGGGCCCTCTTACCAAGATAAGTCTACTTGTGTATGAGCCTTGTCTAGCGAAAAAGGCATCAAGAAAGCCTTTTTTGGTAAGGCTACTAAGGCCTCTCATCCATTAAAGCTAGTTCACTTGGTATCTATGGACCCATGAGTGTCAAAGCGCGCCATGGCGCTTCCTATTTTCTTACATTTATAGATGATTTTTTACGATTCGGGTATGTGTATCTGATCTTCTATCGCTATGAAGCGCTAGATTGTTTCAGATAATTTTTAGCTGAGGTAGAAAATCATAAGGAGAGGTCTTTGAAGACTCTCTGAACTAATAGAGATTGCGAATACCCATCTGAGCAATTCCAATGGCTCTGTGAGGAAAAGGAGATACATAGGCAGTTTACCATTTCTGAAACACAACAACAAAATGGTGTTGCCAAACGTCGAAATAGGACTTTACCAGACATGGTTAGGTCGATAATGGTGCAGGTAAATCTTTCAATTAGTTTCTGGAAAGATGCATATTGATTGCTGCCTACATCCTTAACCGTGTACCTATTAAAACAGTACCCTCTACTCCATATGAGCTATGGTATGGCGCGCGACCCTCTGTGAATCATTTGCACTCTTGGGGCTTAGCAGGATATGTTCACAATGCCTCCCATAAGTTGGGAAAGCTGAATCCTAAAGCCAGCAAAAAGGTGATCATCTGGTAACCTGAGAATTTGAAGGGTTACATGATGTATGGTGCACATCCTGATGGAGGGTTGACTGAAGTGGAGTCTAGAGATGTGAAGTTTATAGAGAATGAATTATCGAGCATTGGTGAAATTAGAAAGGAACTGTCCCTGTATGAGTTATAGAAGGACCTTCCTACTATCTCTAGCGAGGAAGGGGATTTTTGACCTGTCTCTGAGATCGCCACAGATAGTCGGAATGCTAGGCCTATTGGGAGTGCCGCACCAGACAGTAGGAGCGCACAAGCTGAGCCTAGTAGGAGCTCATCCATGAGGGTTGATGCACCACCAGAGAGCGGTCCTCAAGGTCCAGATCCATAATTACAAAGAAACAAACGTGGTCATATTCCACGATAACATTTTGGGATTGAAGGGAATGTGTTTCTCTGCACTCCGTTGAATCCAGATGAGCCTGCTTTTGTTGAAGAGGCACTCGCTTCACATGCTCATAGTGAGTGGCTAGCTGCTATAAAAGATGAGATGGTATCGATGGCCAAGAATCATGTGTGGGACTTGTTAGACCTTCCGCCTGGGCACAAATCTATAGGAAACAAGTGAGTTCTTAAGAAAAAGTGCAAGACTGATGGGTCAATTGATAAGTACAAGGCACGTTTAGTGATGAAGGGCTATACCCAGATGGAGGGTGTAGACTTTGAGGAGACATTTTCTTCTGTGGTGAGATTTGCCTCCATTCGCCTGATCCTAGCTATAGTAGCTTGTTTAGATTTGGAGCTACATCAAAGGGATGTTAAGACAACGTTTCTTAATGAAAGCTTGGATGAAGAAATCTATATGGATTAACCTTTGGGCTTTGTGACCAAAGAATAGGAGGGCAAAGTGTGCCGCCATAGAAGATCCATATATGGTTTCAAGCAGTCATCTAGGCAATGGTACCTTAAGTTTCATGAAGCCATTACATCAATTGGCTTGGATATGATTGAGGAGACCACTGTGTGTACATTAAAAAAATCAGACGATGGGATTCTGATCTTGGCGTTGTATGTAGATGACATCCTAATAGCTAGGAGTTCTATAGAGATGATCAATGCCACTAAGGAGTGGCTGTCCTTTGTCTTTGAGATGAAGAATATGGGTGAGGCAAATTTTATGCTGGGAGTAAGGATCCTAAGGAATCGTACTAAGAAGTTTCTTGGTTTGTCACAAGAAACATATATTGATAAAATCCAAGAACGATTACGTATGCACTATTCTAAACCCGTTGATATCCCAATAGAGAAGGGTTGTACTTTGAGCATCGATCAGTGCCCTAGAACTGATGAGGAGAGAGAAAAGATGAGCAGGATCCCTTATGCTAGTGCTGTAGGGAGCTTGATGTACGCTATGTTATGTACTCGCCCTGATATTTGCTTTGCAGTCGGCTTGGTTAGCCGATACCAAAGTAATCCAGGACTTGCTCATTGGGTTGCAGTTAAAAGGATTTTTCGTTACCTTCGTGGTACTACCAATCTTATCCTATTCATCAAGGTGGAGATTTGAGATTAAAGATTTTTGTGACTCTGATTGGGCTGGTGATAGAGACGAGCGTAGATCCACCACAGAAAATGTGTTCATTTTTGGTGGAGGAGCTGTCACTTGGTGTAGTAAGAAACAAAGTTGCACCGCCCTGTCTACTATGGAAGCCGAATATATTGCTTGTTTGGCTGTTGTCCAAAAGGCCGTATGGCTGAGGAGGTTCTTGAGGCGACTCAAGATATCAGCTAATGTACATGAGGCTATTCAGATCAGTTCTAAAAGTATGGCAGCATTACAATATGTTAAAGATCCTAAGTACCATGAAAGGACCAAGCATATTGATAAAAGATATCACTTCATTCGGGATATGGTCAAGCAAGGAGAAGTTATCCTAAAGCATATCTCCACTAACAGGATGCTGGCTAATCCTTTGACAAAGCATATTCCTAGGAATGTGTTTCAGGCTCATGTGAGGGGTCTAGGTCTGTATAGAATGTGACAGACCGAGATATGTTTTAGACTTATGTATGAGTTTGTGTCTATTTTTTTGTAATCATACAGGGATTGTATGGACATTATTGACTGTGTTAAAGTTTATGAAATATTTATTTTTTATTATTATGATGAGTTCATATTTACAGGCACATATGTACATAAATGTCTAGGCTTAGATCAGCCTACTCACACGGGTGATCGCCCTGATACTTTTGTGGTGGGCAGGATGAGACTAAAGTAACCATTATAGATGCTTGAGTAGCAATGCATGAGTTGCAAAATGGGCTACATAAATTATAATTGAATGATTATAATCAAAGTCGCCTCAGTTTGGACTGAGATGAGACTCAGGAAAGTCGAGTACGGAGTACATACATGCATGTGTGATGTATGAATATTGATATGTCCACGGAATCTATACTAAGCCTATTATAGCCGAACTGGGAGCATTGGTGTGTGCTCAAGTCAGGCAACTTTGTGATGCTTGGACTTGTGTTCGTACGGTGTTTGAGTATGACATGGCCCATTGAGTGGGAGCTCCACTATAGCATGTATTATGTTGTATGTGCTTAAGTCGATCTAGCAGGGGGTAACGTGATACATTTCCTCTCTGTTGCTGTGTGAGCCCTACAAATATGAAGTGTCCTTAGACTTGAACCTATATCATGAAGTTAAAGTTCAGGATGACTTCCTTAGCCTTGTCCTCCAGGGTCATGGAATTGATATGGCCACATGAGACAATCCTAGGAAGTCAAATGGATAAAGATGGACTGGTATGAGTGTTCAAGAAAGATTATTCACGACCACACCTTATGTTTATGATCTATTGCCTGGGAATCATGTGTATGAGTTGCATATGATTTTGGATACAAACATTATGACTTTGTGTTTTTCAAGTGCTGCTCAGGATAGATCTCTTGAGGGATTGAGAGTGCTTGATCAGGTGTGATCGAATATTTGGAACACAGACGGGACTAGATTATATTCCAGTTCGCTGCGTTAATTATTTATTAACTTAATACAGTATATCCACTGTTGGCCCAGATGGCAACCCAAGAGGAGGAGGGGGGGTGAATTGGGTTCTTTAAAAATTAAGCTTTTTAAGACAATTTAAACTATTGATGAGAGGATGTAAACAATTAATTCAAGTTAAAGCACGATAGCAAGAGAGAGAGATAAATAAGCATGGCAAACACAGAGATTTTATAGTGGTTCGGTGTATCCAATACCTACGTCCACTCCCAAGCTCCACTTGGGTCCACACTATAATCTCCTCGATTACAGTCGAGTTGTTTTACAAGCTTACAACCCAAACTTATTGTTTTCTCGGGATCACAACGAACCCAGCCGGTTTTACACGGGCTCACCAGCACAAAACCCAACACACAAGCTATCCTTAGCTTGTGACGAGGTAAACTACCTCCACTAATTCAACCCTCTGATTGAATTAGCAAACTACAAGATAAAATATGAGTTTAATACAAAACAGCTCCTTTAGAGCAGATATTTCAAAATAAAAGCAAGGTTTAGAAGGGCCTGTTTAGATTTGATTTGAGTGCATGCTTTTCTTCTTTTCTTCTTTTCCTCAACTCCTTTGAAGTGTGGAATCGAGCCTCAGCTCATATTCTTCACGGATTGAATGTTGGAGTTGATTTGAGCTTTCTCTCCCTTTCTTTGAATGTGGAAAATCTCTTGATTTGATCTTGAGTGGCTCTTGGATTTTCTTCTAAAACTTTCTTGGATTGATGAACTTGAACACAGATGAAGTCTCCTTTGATTTCACACCTTTTCTTTCACTCTATTTTTGAATCTCGGATTTTTTCAAATGACGCTCTGTTTTTTCTCTTTTTCTGAAAGATTTTTCTTTTTCTCTCTTGATTTGTATATTTTTTTTTTGATTTGAAAACGACCTCTCTATTTATAGACTCTGCAAAAATATAGTCGTTAGAAACAAAGAAATCTAGCCGTTATTGAAAAATCTTACCGTTGACGCTGAGTTGGCATTCAGAAAAAATCACGTCCAGATTTGTTGGAGTCGGCTCCAACTTTAGGCGAGTTGGCTCGAAGACGCGATACCAAAAATAGAAACATTCAGAAAGTTAAGGGGTCGACTCAACGAAAATAAGGTGTCGACTCCTGATAGTCGGGGGTCGACTCATGAAAAGCAAAGGGTCGACTCGAGAAGTGCTCAGAAAAATAACTCTCTGGTGTCTGAGCGGAGTCGACTCACACAGTCATGGAGTCGGCTTGACAAAATCGGGGGTCGACTCGAGAAATCACAGGGGTCGACTCGAGACAAACAGACATCTCTGAATACTGAGTGGAGTCGACTCTGAAACTCTAGAGTCGGCTCCGGAACGTATCAAAAATCAAAGAATTTTCTGATTGACTTTGAAATTCGTTCCAGATTAATTTTAAATCAATTTTGACTTGAATATAATAAATTTGATATTAGGAATCAATTCAAGATATGTTCCAAAAACTCATTGATTGAAATATGAAGTATAAAAATTTCTTTTTGAAAGCTTAAACATGGAGCTTGAAGCTACTTTCCAATTGATTAAAGTCATACTTAATATACTCATTGATTATGATAAATAAATTCATTGCTCATGTAAATAAATTCATTGCATCTTTTAATATACTCATGGCTTTCGGTAATCATCAAAATCAATAAGATTGGGGCAACAATTTCTCAACAATCTCCCCAACAATCTCCCCCTTTTTGATGATGACAAAAACATTGAGTATATGCATGATTAATTAAAGAATTTATTTTATTTTCATAGTTAGGCTCCCCCTGAATGAGGTAGCTCCCCCTATGAAACTCAAATAAATATCCCATTCATTCAATTTAAGCTTATACACAATTTAATGTCAAAATTCAGCCTTTTCATCTAAATTGCTTTTTCATTCATTCACTGTATGTGTAATGTTTAATTATTACTCCCTTTTCTCCCATTCAATTATTTATATGCATATATAATAACATTCGTTTAATTTCTCCCATGCATATACAGTTATGTATATAAAACTCTCCCCCTTTTTTGTTATCAACAAAAAGGTAGAGAAGCATCAAACACAATCTCATTCATGATTTAAGATATGCTTTAACAAGAACTGAGATTCATTGATAAATAGGAGAAGTACACTCAAACTCAGACTACATTGAACATTCAAAACTGACTTTTCATTACATCATTGTATCAAAATGTAAAACATAATATAAATTTCATTACATTGCAAAGACTAAACATCTATTACATCAAAAATGTGTCCTTACAATTCTTGTTAGGTGATCTATAATGTTCTTCATTCCATCAGTTTGAAGCTTAACATAATCTTTCAGTCTTTCATCCATAAAAGTACAAGCAGTTAAAATCTTGTCTTGAAGCTCGGCATTGCACTTTGCATAAGTCTCACCGTCTCACAAATGTCTTTAAGTTCTTCAAAAATATTCTTTAAATCACCACTTAAAGACTCAGTAGAGGAGCTAAGAGTAGATTCAATCTTGGTGATCCGATCATCTAATGAATAGAGAGTTTCTTTAAGATTCATGAATTTATTGTCAAACTCAGTCTTCATTCTATCCGCTTGATCATCAAGAAGACTCTTGAGCTGCATTAACTGAAGATCCGAAAAACCAACTAATGAAGAAGATGACTGATCAACCATCGGAGCAGGAGAAGGGGCCGGAACTGGAACAGAAGAGCTAGGAGGCATAGGTGTTGAATGTCTAACAGAAGGTCCAGGTGCCTCAACATCAGCGGCTCTATTTTCCAACAGACTTTTCCTTTCCCATCTACCATCTTTCTTCACAAATCCCATCCTATGAATAGTAGCCAAGCTATAGTAATCAGTGTGTCTCAAATTTCTCATTGGCTCACTATCGGAAATGATTATCCCTTGGCTTTGAAAAATCTTAGTTAATATCATGCCATAGGGTAGACTCGATTTCCTCTTGCTCCCACAGTCAGCAATGTACCAAATTATCATATTCGGAAGATTGATAGGTCTCCCAGCCACTATAGCATCCATAACGAAAATATCTCTCAGATACATAATCAAATCTCCCAGTCTTAGGGAATAGAATCCTACTGCAAATGTTATGAAGAAGCCTTAATTCCAAGGATAGTTGATTTGCATGGACTTCTTCAAAACCAACAATTTCTTTATTTAACAATCTCGACAAAGCCGGGCTCCTATCATCAGGTGAAAATGTAGAAGGACCAGACACTGGAAGATTCAAAAGTCTTGAGAGTAAATCCACTGTCACATTTATCCTATTTCCTCTAATCATGCTGACCAATCCATTATCTCCTCTTGACAGATTTTTATAAAATTCTTTAACCAAGGCTGGGTAGGTTGGGCAATCTAAAGAACATATTTTCTTCTATCCCATTTCAATTAACTGTCTCCCTACAAGAAAACTTTCTGCCTCAAATAGTTCAAAATCAACCTTTCTCCCGGTTGTAATCACTCTATCGGCTAGATGGTCTACCTGAGATGTGGCCATAGTAGGAGAAGCACTCGGAGTTGAAGAGGATGAGGTGGTGGAATCCATGCTCGGAGATGGTTCGCGAGCGGGACGCCTCACTGTCTTCTTCACCGCCTTCTTCCTTTTCATCCCGGCTGCTCCAAGGCTAGAACCACGGGTTTTAGGTGCCATTTGATTTAGTAGAAAGGTTAATCAAGGATTTCTAAGGATTTGGTAGGTTGGGAAAAACTTTGGAGAGAGTATTTGATTGATTTGAGAAGATAGAAGTGAACGAGGAGTCGACTCTGCCCTAGATAAATCGACCTGGGACCACTTCGAGTCGGCTCCCGCAAAGTGTGGGGTCGACTCCAGGTAGTCACAGAATTCTATCCCGAAGTGGAGTCGACTCGCATAGAGATGGGGTCGGCTCCAGAGTTTCAGCAGAAATGGAGTCGACTCCGATACTGACCGAGTCGGCTCCGAGACCATTTCAGAGCAAAAACATAAAGTTTCAGAGAATCTGAAATGTGTCCGGATATTGATCATAAAAATTGATAAAAAATCATTGGATTTTAATAGATCAATTAGATATGAATTCTAGATAAGATTTCCTTAAAGATCAAAGAGTAGACAGAGTTCTAGATAATTTTTCTTAGGGGTTTCAAAATCATTCTAATGGATCACAAATCCCTAACTCTCCTCTAAGATAACAGAATCTTTCTTCACTCAAGGGTTTTGTAAATATATCAGCTAATTGATCTTCAGTATTAACATAATCAAGACATATTTCTCCATTCGTTACATGTTCTCTAATAAAATGATATCTAATTTCTATGTGTTTTGTCCTAGAATGTTGAATTGGATTTTTTGTTAGATTAATTGCACTTGTATTGTCACATTTTATAGGTGTTTTGTCAAGTGTGATACCATAGTCTTCAAGTTGTCGCTTAATCCATAGGATTTGAGCACAACAACTTCCAGCTGTAACATATTCAGCTTCAGTAGTTGATAATGCAACTGAATTTTGCTTTTTGCTAAACCATGAGATTAAGTTACTTCCTAAGAATTGGCATGCACCACTTGTGCTTTTCCTATCTAACTTACATCCAGCATAATCAGAATCAGAATATGCAATTAAGTTCAATGTTGAGTCTCTAGAATACCATAAGCCTACATTTTTTGTTCCATTTAAGTATCTTAGTATTCTTTTAACAGCAATTAAGTGAGATTCTTTAGGTTCTGATTGAAATCTAGCACATAGACAAACAAGAACATTATATCAGGTCTACTAGCAGTTAAGTAGAGTAGAGATGTTGAGAAATTATTGAAACATAATTGCCCCAACTTATTAATTTGATGATTTCCAAAAGACATTGCTTTACTTTCTAAAAGGCTATGAAAATGTTAAGTTAACCAATGAAATATTCAATTTCAAATTGGAAACTATGAACTATTAAAAATATAATGAGTTTCTTGAATCAATTGAATATATGTTTCAGTGAGCTATACTTATGAATTCAAAAATGATTTTATATATCAATCTTTTAAAGATCAATGACTTAATGAGAATGCTTTGAAATTGAGCTTTACTGTTAAAACAACATTATCTAAGTCATATTTATATTTCAAAGTTGGTTGGGATGATTTTCAAAGCAAATCAGAATGTTTTCTGATTTTTGTATCAGTCCCGAGCCGACTCGAGAGTTTCCGAGTCGACTCCTGAACTTTCTCGAGCCGACTCGTGACTGTGCGAGCCGACTCGACTCAGACGGCAGAAAGACTCATTTTTGAGTGCTTCTCGAGTCGACTCCCAGCTTTTCGCGAGTCGACTCCTGAAAGTCAAGAGTCGACTCCCAGATTTTCACGAGTCGACCCCTGAAAACTCATTTTTTGGTTGTGGATTCGATTGCTCGAGCCGACTCGCACAGTCCCGAGCCGACTCCCCGAAATCTGGGCGGAAATTTTTTTAGTGACACATCAGCTAACGGATATATTTTTGAATAACGGCTATTTTTCTTTGTTTCTAACGGCTATATTGTTTCAGAATCTATAAATAGAGGAGCCATTCAACAAAGAAAGAAGAGAGAAGATATATATTGAGAATCATTCAGTAAGAAATTCAAAAGAGGGAAAAACAGAGTGTTATTAGAAAAATCGTTTGATTTAAGAAGAAAGATTCAAAAGGAGTGAAATCCAAGAGTGAGATTCGTGCACTCCAGAGCTACCTTCTACAAAAGATTCAAGAGGAGATCCCAACACTTTCAAGAGCAAATCAAAGATCTTCCACATTCAAAGAAAAGGGAGAAAAAGCTTCAACCCAACTCCAAAGCTCAAATCTGTGGAGAATCGGTGCCGAGGCCTGATTCAACATCAAGAGGAGTTGAAGGAAGGAATCCAAAGAAGCCAAGCCAGCTCTCAAGCTTTAAATATTCAGGCTTTTCTAAACTCAATTTTTATTTTGAAATATCTGCTCAAAAAGGAGCTGCTTGTAATTAAACTCATTTTATTTGTTTGTATCTAGTTTAATCTGAGGGATTAAACTAGAGGAGGTTGTTAAACCTCGGTACAAGCTAGGTATAGCTTGTGTTTGGGTTTGGTGCCGGTGAGCCCGTGTAAAATCGGCTGGGTTCGTTGTGATCCCGGAAAAACAACAAGTTTGAGTTGTGAACTTGGAAAACAACTCGGCTGTAATCTAGAGAGATTATAGTGTGGACCCAAGTGAGTCTTGGGAGTGGACGTAGGTGTTGGTTGCACCGAACCACTATAAAAATATCTTGTGTTTGCCGTGCCTAATTGTCTCTTCTCTATCTCTCATATACTTGTGTTTGTGCTTTGCTTATTAGTTAATCCTTTCACTTGCACATCTCATTTTAAATTGCTTAAAAGTCTTAAATTTTTTAAGAACCCAATTCACCCCCCCCCCCTCTTGGGTTGCCATCTGGGCCAACAATTGGTATCAGAGCATAGTGCTCATTTAGAGTTTGATCTCACGATCAAGAGCTAAAGGTCATTATGGCAACACAAAGTGGTTCTAGTTTTGCTGAAGGTCATTCTACGAATAGACCTCCACTTTTTAATGGCTCAAACTATTCTTATTGGAAAGCTAGAATGAGGATATTCATTCAAGCTTCTGATTATGAGCTTTGGGGTGTTATATTAAATGGACCTAGTACACCCACACACCTTATTGATGGCACTATTGTTCCAAAGCCCGAAAGGGATTGGAATGATAATGATAGGAGAATGGCTCAACTTAATGCCAAAGCCATTAATATCTTATATTGTTCCTTAGATTCAAATGAATTCAACCGCATCTCTACTTGTAATTCCGCTAAAGAAATATGGGATAGGTTGGAAGTTACACATGAAGGAACAAACCAAGTAAAAGAATCAAAGATAAATATTTGGTTCATAAATATGAATTGTTCACAATGGAACAAACTGAAACCATCACATGCATGTTCACTAGATTCACCGATATTGTGAATGGTTTGAAAAGTTTAGGAAAAGTTTATACTAATGCTGATCTTGTTCGCAAAATACTCAGGTCATTGCCAAGATCGTGGGAAGCAAAAGTCACAGCAATCCAAGAAGCCAAAGACCTCAATGCACTACCCTTAGAGGAGCTTCTAGGATCTCTCATGACCCACGAATTGACAATGAGGCAGCATATTGAGGAGGAAACTAAAAGGAAGAAAACCATTGCTCTAAAGGCTGCAAAAGATGTGGAAGAGAGCAGCAGTGATGATAGTGATGAAGATAATGATGAAACTGCTCTCTTGGCCAAGAAGTTCAGAAGATTTTTGAGGAAAAAGAAACCCTTCCAAAAACGAAAATTTGGAAATAAAATGGAAGGAGAAAAGGAAAAGGAAAAGAAAGAAAAGGACAAGGACAAAGAGAAAGACCCCTTGATCTGTTATGAGTGTAAGAAACCGGGGCATTATCGATATGATTGTCCACAATTGAAAAAGACCTTCAAGAAAAAGAAGAAGGCATATGTTGCAACATGGACTGATGAATCTTCTTCCGAAGAAGAAGAACAAAAAGAGGTTGCAAATATTTGTTTCATGGCCAACGACGACGACAATGACGAGGTAAGTTCCGAAACCTCCGACAATGAATTTACATTTGATGAAATGTTTGAAGCTTTTAATGAACTAATGATAGATTTTAAATTGTTGAAAAAGAAATTTAAATCTGTGAAAAATGATAATGTTAGTTTAGCTAAAAGTAAAAATGAATTAGCTTTAGAAGTTAAAAATTAACTAATGAAAATGAAGAACTTAGGAAAGAAAGAGATAATCTTAATCAAGAATTAGATTTATTAAAATCTGAAACTAAAACTCAACTAAAGATTAAAAGATCAAATAGAACTTTAGCTTTAGATAAAGAACAGCAAGCTAAAGAAATTGACTCTCTTAAGAAAGATGTTAAAAAATATAAGGACATTGTTGAGAAATTTACTTTAAGCTCAACTAAATTAAACATGATTCTAGATAGTCAAAAGGCTGTTTTTGACAAAGCTGGGCTAGGATATAACACACTAAGAAAACAGAAATCACTAAAGAATATTTTTGTAAAAGCCAACCAAGGTAATATAACTTGTTTTAAATGTAATGAAAAAGGTCACAAATCCTTTGAATGCAAAACATTAAACAACAACAAGTTAAATATTAAAGCTAAGAAAATATGGGTTCCGAAAGGAACAATTTTTGTGTCTACTAACCATGAAGGACCCAAGAAAGCTTGGGTACCTAAACATAAAGTTTGATGATATTGCAGGAATGTCTTGTGGCCAAAAGATCAAACAAGAAGTGGTATCTTGATAGCGGCTGCTCAAGACATATGACGGGTGACAAAGAGGAATTCATCACCCTAGAAGAAAATGTTGGTGGAGTTGTGACATTTGGCGATAACGGTAAAGGTCAAATTTTGGGCCTTGGTAAAGTTCGCATAACTCCATCTATAGTAATTGATAATGTACTTTATGTTAATGGTTTGAAGCATAATCTAATTAGCATAAGTCAATTATGTGATAAAAACTTTAATGTTTCTTTTAAATCTTCTTTATGCACTGTAACTAATTCTATTGATGATAGCATTGTTTTTACTGGTTATAGATTTGGCAATATATACTTAGTTGACACAAACAAAACTCTAAGAGTAGTCATTGCCTAATTACTGATAATGCTAACATTAATGATATTAGTTGGTTGTGGCATCGTAGATTAGGTCATGCAAGCACACACCTTATTTCAAAACTAATTAAAATGGATTTAGTTAAAGGTTTACCTAAATTAGATTTTGAAAATAATAAAATCTGTGATGCATGTCAATTTGGAAAACAAACTAGAAGTTCATTTAAATCTAAAAATTTGTTTCAACTTCTAGGGGACTAGAGCTACTTCACATGGACCTATTTGGACCAACTAGAACTACAAGTCTAGGAGGAAAGAAATATGGTCTAGTGATTGTAGATGATTACTCTAGATATACTTGGGTAATGTTTTTAGCTCACAAAGATGAGACTTTCTCGATGTTCCTGAAATTTTTCAAGAAAGTCACAAATGAGAAAAACACTACTATAGTATCTCTAAGAAGTGATCATGGAACAGAATTTGAAAATCACTTATTTGAAAATTTCTGCACTGAAAATGGAATTAATCATAATTTTTCAGCCCCTAGGACTCCACAACAAAACGGTGTAGTTGAAAGAAAGAACAGAACTTTAGAAGACATGGCCCGTACCATGCTATGTGAAAGCAACTTACCAAAGTATTTTTGGGCGGAAGCAATTAACACAGCATGTTACATCTTAAACAGAGCTTTAATAAGACCAATATTAAAGAAAACACCTTATGAATTATGGAATGAAAGAAAACCAATATAAAATACTTTCATGCATTTGGATGTAAATGTTTCATTCATAATAATGGTAAAAACAACTTAGGAAAATTTGATGCTAAATCTGATGAAGGAATTTTTCTAGGTTATTCAACAACTAGTAAGGCATATAGAATCTTTAACAAGAAAACCTTAGTAGTTGAAGAATCCATTCATGTAGTTTTTGATGAATCTTTAGCAACTGGATCTGAAAAGATTGATGATGAGGAAGATACAAACATAATTGAAAAAGATCTTGAAAAACTTAATATTGAAGTATCTTCTGATCATGAACAACAGGCTAAAGATAATGATTCACATAAGGATGATGATGTTAATAATGATCATAATGATGTAGATCTTCCAAGAGATTGGAGATATGCTTATAGTCATCCTAAGGAATTGATTATAGGTGATCCATCTCAAGGAATAAGGACTAGATCATACATGAGAAATATTAGTAATCATCTTGCATTTGTATCACAAATAGAACCTAAAACTATAGAAGAAGCTGAAAAAGATAATAATTGGATGTTAGCTATGCAAGAAGAACTTAATCAATTCACTAGAAATAATGTTTGGACTTTAGTGAAAGACCTAAAAACCATTCAATATAGGAACTAAATGGGTTTTTAGAAATAAATTAGATGAAAATGGCATAGTAATTAGAAACAAAGCTAGATTGGTTGCTAAAGGATATAGTCAAGAAGAGGGTATTGATTTTGATGAAACCTTTGCACCTGTAGCTAGACTAGAAGCCATTAGACTTTTACTTGCATTTGCATGTCATATGAACATTAACCTATTTCAAATGGATGTAAAAAGCGCATTTTTAAATGGACTTATTAATGAAGAAGTCTATGTAGAACAACCACCAGGTTTTGAAGATCACGAATTTTCAAATCACGTTTTTAAATTGCACAAAGCTTTATATGGTTTGAAACAAGCACCTAGAGCTTGGTATGATAGGTTAAGTAAATTTCTAATAGAAAATGATTTTACAAGAGGAAATGTTGATAAAACTTGTTTTTAAAAAGAAAAAGTAAAGATTTACTAGTAGTACAAATATACGTAGATGACATTATTTTTGGTGCTACTAACGAATCTCTCTGTCAAGAATTTGCAAAGTTAATGCAGGGAGAATTCGAGATGAGCATGATGGGAGAACTCAACTTCTTCCTTGGACTCCAGATCAAACAATGCAAGGAGGGAATTTTTATCAACCAAACCAAGTACACAAGAGAACTACTCAAAAAGTTTGGTATGGAAACAATGAAACCCCTTGGAACACCAATGAGTCCTTCATGCAAGCTAGACAAAGATGAAGAAGGTAAGAAGGTTGATCAAAAGTATTATCGAGGTATTATCGGATCCCTTCTCTATTTAACAGCAAGTAGACCTGATATAATGTTTGCAGTATGTTTGTGTGCTAGATTTCAAGCTGAACCTAAAGAATCACACTTAATAGCTGTTAAGAGAATATTAAGATATCTAAATGGAACAAAAATGTAGGTTTATGGTATTCTAGAGACTCCACATTAAACCTAATTGCATATTCAGATTCTGATTATGCCGGATGTAAAATTGATAGAAAAAGCACAAGTGGTGCATGCCATTTCTTAGGCAGTAACTTAATCACATGGTTTAGCAAAAAGCAAAATTCAGTTGCATTATCAACTACTGAAGCTGAATATGTAGCAGCTGGAAGTTGCTGTGCGCAAATCCTATGGATTAAGCGACAACTTGAGGACTATGGTATCAAACCTAATAAGACACCCATAAAATGTGATAATACTAGTGCAATCAATTTAACAAAAAATCCAATTCAACACTCAAGAACAAAACACATAGAAATTAGATATCATTTTATAAGGGAACATGTAGCTAATGATGAAATTTGTTTAGATTATGTAAACACTGAAGAACAATTAGCTGACATCTTAACAAAACCCCTAAGTGAAGAAAGATTTGAATATCTTAGAGGAGAATTAGGAATTTGTAATCCTTTTGAATAAATTTTGAAATACTTAAGGAAATGCATCTAGAATTCTTTCAATTCCTCAAAATCTTAAGGAAATAGTATCTAGAATTCATATCAAAATGATTTATCAAGACTCAATGATTATGAATCATACACAAAATCAAATCCGGAATCATTTCAATCATTCAGAAAATTTTCAATTTTTTTGTTCTGAAATGGTCTCCGAGCCGACTCGGTGTGTACCGGAGTCGACTCGAGTTTCTCTGAAACTTGGGAGCGACTCCTGGTATGAGCGAGTCGACTCGAGTTCGAGATTTTCTCTGTGATTTAGGCGAGCCGACTCGAGGAAATGCGCGAGTCGACTCGACGTGGTCCCAGGTTGAATATCTAGGGCACGAGTCGACCCGACGGTCATTCCTATCTTTTCTAATCATTCGATTCTCTCTACAAAAATCTCCCAAACCCTCCAAATCTTCCAAATACTTCCGATTAATCATTCCAATCAAATCTATGGCCCCCAAAACCCGTGGAGCGAGCAGTAGCCGCGCCGGGATGAAGAGGAAAAGAACCGTGCGTCGACCCGTCCGCGAGCCGACTCCGGAGTCTTCGACTGCTTCTTCTTCGGATGATGCATCTGCTCCCACTGCTCTACCCCTCAGGTAGACCTCCTAGCTAGTAGAGTTGTAACCACAGGAAGGAAGTGGATTTCGAGTTGTTTGAGAATGAGGGATTTATGTAGGGACAGTTATAGAGATGGGACTTGAGAAAATTTGTTCTTTAGATTGTCCTACGTATCCTGCTTTGGTGAAAGAATTTTACAAGAATTGTCTAGAGGAGATGATGGCCTTGTAAGCAAGGTTAGAGGAATCGGTTTGAATATTACTCTTCCATTCTTTCTAGACTATTGAAGTTACCTTTATCTGGACCTTCCATTTGCTTCAGAGATAGATCTCCTGCTCTCACGACTATTGAACCGGAATTTTGAGGGATTTGAGGAAGTCCTTGCAAGTCAATTGCCATTGGAGTTAAGGCTTCTACACAATATCTGCAGCAGGATTTATTTCCCAAAACAGGCCGGTTTGATTATGTTTCAGAGAGGGATATTTTATCATGGATGCAATTGTATCTGGGAAACCCTTCAATCTGCCTAGGATGATTTTGGTACATTGCAGACTGTGGCGGGAAGAAGAAATCGAGCTTCCCTATGGCATGGTCTTACTCAAGTTATTTCTTAGCCAAGGGATTGTGATTAGTGATGTGAGCCAAAGAAGGAATTAAGACATACTGATTATTATACTTTGGCTACTATTCATCGCATGGGATTTATTAAGAAAAATGGAAGTGGGAGAAAAGACTGATACTGAAGATAGAGACTTAGATGCAGAGGGACCGAGACCTTCCTTGAGACATTCATCTCCGGAGCCACCTCAGCATCCATCTATTCCAGATTCTATCCCTATTCCTACTTCAGATCCTATCCCTGCTCCTGCTGTTGATCCTGCACAGCCTTCTACTGTTTCATCTGCTAGTTTTTCTGATACTCAGCTGGATCAACTTAGATCTTATTCAAGTCTGAGTTGATGATCAAGAGAAGAGATTGAAAGATGAATTTAATGAAAGTACATGAACTTAAAAGAAGCACTATATTCTCTTAGTGATCGGGTTGCCTTGATAGAATCCACTGTCAGCTCTGCTACAGGTTCCTTAAGTGAAAATTTAAAGAATATCTTTGAAGAACTCAAGGACATCTGTGGTGACTCGGAGACTTACTCCCAAAGCAACGCCGAGCTTAAAGATAAAATCCAATCTGCTTGCACCTTTGTTGATAATAAACTAAAAGACTATGTTGGGATTCAATGCGAAGGGATGAAGCAAATTGTAGACCATTTGAATAGGATCACTAGAAGAAATTTTTAAGCTTTCATGTAATCTTTTTGGATGTAATCTCTTTTGATGTAATTTACTTTTAATGCAATGTACAAGTTTTCATTTCAATGTACTTTCATTTGAAGTAATGAGAAATTTGATGCTTCACTTTTTGTCTATTTCAATTGTGGGTACCCTTGAATATCTTTGAATGCTTATGTTTAAATTAATATAATTTTGGATATTTCAATACTCAATTGATAACTTAGATACTAAATGAATTCGAATGAGTTTAATCAATTTGATGCTCTGATGCATCTCAACCTTTTTGTTGATTACAAAAAAGGGGGAGAGATTTATACTGAATTTATCGTATATTTGCATCATCTTTTTAATTGCCCTAATTAAATAAGGGGGAGAGAATTAAGTAAGAAAAAGGTTATTTGGCTTAAGTGTTTAAATTTAAAAATCCTTTTTGAATTGAGTTTCATAGGGGGAGCTACCTCATTGAGGGGGAGCTTTTCCATGAACACAAAAGCTGATTTTGGTATCATAAATCTTTCAATGTTATAATGAATATACTCAATGTTTTTGTCATCATCAAAAAGGGGGAGATTGTTGAGAAATTATTGAAACATAATTGCCCCAACTTATTGATTTTGATGATTTCCAAAAGACATTGCTTTACTTTCTAAAAGGCTATGAAAATGTTAAGTTAACCAATGAAATATTCAATTTCAAATTGGAAACTATGAACTATTAAAAATATAATGAGTTTCTTGAATCAATTGAATATATGTTTCAGTGAGCTATACTTATGAATTCAAAAATGATTTTATATATCAATCTTTTAAAGATCAATGACTTAATGAGAATGCTTTGAAATTGAGCTTTACTGTTAAAACAACATTATCTAAGTCATATTTATATTTCAAAGTTGGTTGGGATGATTTTCAAAGCAAATCAGAATGTTTTCTGATTTTTGTATCAGTCCCGAGCCGACTCGAGAGTTTCCGAGTCGACTCCTGAACTTTCTCGAGCCGACTCGTGACTGTGCGAGCCGACTCGACTCAGACGGCAGAAAGACTCATTTTTGAGTGCTTCTCGAGTCGACTCCCAGCTTTTCGCGAGTCGACTCCTGAAAGTCAAGAGTCGACTCCCAGATTTTCACGAGTCGACCCCTGAAAACTCATTTTTTGGTGCGTTCTGGATTCGATTGCTCGAGCCGACTCGCACAGTCCCGAGCCGACTCCCCGAAATCTGGGCGGAAATTTTTTGACACATCAGCCCAACGGATATATTTTTGAATAACGGCTATTTTTCTTTGTTTCTAACGGCTATATTGTTTCAGAATCTATAAATAGAGGAGCCATTCAACAAAGAAAGAAGAGAGAAGATATATTGAGAATCATTCAGTAAGAAATTCAAAAGAGGGAAAAACAGAGTGTTATTAGAAAAATCGTTTGATTTAAGAAGAAAGATTCAAAAGGAGTGAAATCCAAGAGTGAGATTCGTGCACTCCAGAGCTACCTTCTACAAAAGATTCAAGAGGAGATCCCAACACTTTCAAGAGCAAATCAAAGATCTTCCACATTCAAAGAAAAGGGAGAAAAAGCTTCAACCCAACTCCAAAGCTCAAATCTGTGGAGAATCGGTGCCGAGGCCTGATTCAACATCAAGAGGAGTTGAAGGAAGGAATCCAAAGAAGCCAAGCCAGCTCTCAAGCTTAAATATTCAGGCTTTTCTAAACTCAATTTTTATTTTGAAATATCTGCTCAAAAAGGAGCTGCTTGTAATTAAACTCATTTTATTTGTTTGTATCTAGTTTAATCTGAGGGATTAAACTAGAGGAGGTTGTTAAACCTCGGTACAAGCTAGGTTAGCTTGTGTTTGGGTTTGGTGCCGGTGAGCCCGTGTAAAATCGGCTGGGTTCGTTGTGATCCCGGAAAAACAACAAGTTTGAGTTGTGAACTTGGAAAACAACTCGGCTGTAATCTAGAGAGATTATAGTGTGGACCCAAGTGAGTCTTGGGAGTGGACGTAGGTGTTGGTTGCACCGAACCACTATAAAAATATCTTGTGTTTGCCGTGCCTAATTGTCTCTTCTCTATCTCTCATATACTTGTGTTTGTGCTTTGCTTATTAGTTAATCCTTTCACTTGCACATCTCATTTAAATTG